>MJUU01071994.1:30024-44669 GCA_002080025.1 Modiolus philippinarum
TTGCTTCAGTAGCTTTAGAGGAGATAGCAAATATTTGCCTTTCCCATAGGGTCCCATGTTAAACTATGTTCTGCACTGGCGGCCATGTTTTTTCACAGATTAAAAAAATTTCGGCAAACTAAGTAAAGGACCTTCCATACATCATTCTTGTAAAGTTTGGTTCGATTTACTTCAGTAACTTCAGAGGAGATAGCAAATATTTGCTTTTCCTATAGGGTCCCATGTTAAACTATCTTCTGCGCTGGCGGCCACGTTTTTTCACGGATCGAAAAAATTTCGGCAAACTAAGTAAAGGACCTTCCATACATCACTCCTGTAAAGTTTGGTTCAAGTTGCTTCAGTAGCTCCAGAGGAGATAGCAAATACATACTTTTTCCCCATAGGGTCCAATGTTAAATCTAACTTCAGCGCTGGCGGCCATGTTTTTCGGCGGATCGGAAAAATTTCGGCAAATTAAGTAAAGGACCTTCCATACATCATTCCTGTAAAGTTTGGTTGAAATTGGTTCAGTGGTTTCAGAGGAGATAGCCAAAATGTGAAAAGTTTACAGACGGACGGACGACGGACATCAAGTGATGGCAAAAGCTCACATGGCCTTTAGGCCAAGTGAGCTAAAAATGGAAAGAGAGGAAGGGAAAACTGCCAAATGTTTCGGCCTATATGGCCTTTGACTAGGGGACTACCGGGCTAAATACGGAGAAGAAGATGAATATGACGAGAGAAGGCAGACCTAATGGCGTGTCACAGATATTACCTGTAAAAATCGTGCCAAATCTTGAACTTAATCAAAAACGAGAAATAAAACATTAGTTATCTGTACTATGCAAATATTAAACTTCAATATATAAATAATTTTATAAAATAGATTGCTTCTTTACATTTGTGCCAAAGGGTCGAGCAGTTCCAAGAAAATGGATGATTTTTTGTTCAAGGAACTGTGGTTGTTTTTCACCTCCACTAGTTTGTATAAGGACTGTTAAATGCATGTCCAGTATGCTGTGGTTAGCTCGCCGAAAATGTTCACCTACTGGGCAATCCTTACCATTGGTGACGCTCTGTTTATGTTCGACAAAGCGATCACCTAATCTCCGGCAAGTCTCGCTCACATAGATCATGTTACAGCGTTTACAGCCCACAGCATACACTACATTTTCAGTAGTACACGTGAAACCATTTTTCAGTTTGAAAACGTCAAAGTGACTCTGAAAAAGTCTTCTGTCTAAAGGTCTCAATTTTGTGCCGACTACAGCCTTTCCGGATTCATTTCAAAATGAAACGGATATTCAACATTTCTTTCGGCGTCTTCTGCTCAAAGCTTTCTTTTTTGGCAAGGATTCGGAACAACCAGTTATTAACTCAGTTTCATTTTCTAAATTCAATCGTACTAAATCGGATTTCACACCTAAAGCATCTTGGTTTCCAGTGTTGCAAGGTTACTTTAGGTCGTGTATAAGTCAAATTGACAATTTAAAATCCAAACCCCTGAAGAAGCATAACCTGACTTCAGATGAACAGACCCCTCTTCGGCACCTTAAAGCACGCACTGATATAGTTATCAAAGCTGCAGGCAAAGGAGGTGCCGTAGTCGCCTGGGATTCTCAGTGTTATGTGGCTGAAGGGGATTTTCAACTTCGGATTCTCATTTTGACAAAAAATTAAAATCTAACAACACGAAAGAAAATCAGAAAATTGTTAGAAATTTCATAAAGACATCCATAGAGAAGCAGGATTTACCAGATGAAGGGTATAAATTGGTTGTTTCCCAGCCAAGAACGTCACGTTTCTATATGCTACCCATAATACATAAATTGGGGAATCCTGGTAGACCTATAGTTTCAGCTTGTAGCTGTCCTACCGAATACATTTCTAGTTTTCTCCATGATGTATTTATTCCAATTGTGGAGAATCTACCTACATACATTAAGGACACTACACATGCTCTCAATATTTTTGAGTTTTTTCAGCCAAAAAATGCTGATGTCAAACTATTCACTATGGATGTCACTGCCCTCTACACTAGCATCCCCAACAATGATACAATGGTAGCTTTAAGACACTTTTTAGACAGAAGACCCGATCCTTATGTAATTTAGACAGAAGACCCAATCCTTATGTAAAGACAGACATTATCCTTAGGCTTGTTGACCCTTGTCTTGACCCTCAACACTTTTCAATTTGATGGGGAATATTATAGTCAGTCCGGTGGTGTTGCGATGGGAACCAAAATGAGTCCAAGCTTTGCCTGTTTATTTGTTGGCTACCTCGAGGAAAAAATGTTCTCTGAATATATAGGACCTGTCCCCGAACTTTATAAAAGATACATTGATGATGTTTTTGGGGTGTTCTCTGACAGTGATGATGAACTTAAGTCTTTCATTGACTATGTTTCCTCGTACCATCCGGCCATCAAATACACTTTTAATATTATCAAAGATAGTCTCTCTTTCCTCGACATTAATTGTACCATATAGGATGGGCAAATTTCTACCTCAGTGTCTTATAAACCGACAGACGCCCACTGTTATTTAAATTATGGGTCCTGTCACCCAAAGTCATGCAAGGATGCCATTCCAAAGTCACAATTCTTGCAACTTCGTCGTATCTGTAGTGACGAGCAGGACTTCAGGACTCAATATAACAGAATGAAATCCTTTTTTGTTAAGAGAGGCTACCCCAGCATAGTTTTGGATCGAGCTATGAATTCAGTTTCCCCGACTGACCAGATCCGAGGCTATGAAGAAGAGGGTGAGAAATACCTATGACAGAGTTCCGTTGGTCCTGACATACCACCCTCACAACAGGCCTTCGTAATTCCCATTTCCCGTTACCCGGGGAAAGTGAAAAACTAGCCCGGGAAAGTAAATCTATTAGCGTACTTTCCCGCCGGGTAAGTAGTTTGGTTTATCGGTATTTGGTCATACCGGAAATGATTAATCTGGTTCCCCCTCAATTCTATTTTTTATGCTTGGTTGATATATGCTTAAAGAATAAAGGGTACCAGATTATTTTATAGTTGTTCTTGGCTTCCTTCACAGAAACCGTATTTGACATTGAAAGAACAAGAAGACATAAATAAAATCCATATATAGATCGGGATCGTATTTACCATTAAGATAAATAAAATTGGCAATTTCAAATAAAAGAATAAATTAAATGTTGGGGTAAAAACGAACGGACAGTACATGTAAATAAATGGGAATTTACTTGTTGAATAAACTAAGGTGGTTTGATGAATACCTGTCTAGAAAGGACAGTCTATATGAACTCTGTTAAGAAAATGAATAGTGAGAAATGGTCTCCTTTGACCTAACAGTTTCAATTTCATCATTATGGCACTAAACAAGCACATGTAGCAGCAACTTGATCCCCGCCGGCCAAGGAGGCAGCTACTGAACTTGAGGCATAAGCTAAAAGATAGGATATTGGCTGTTATCATGTCCAGCGTTTTGACACATTTCTGTAAAGAATTTTTATTGCCATAAAAATATCTTAGGATCTGATTTGTCAGGACTATCTGAAAAAAATGTGGGAAACCAAAAAATGTTGCGGGTAAGTGAAATTTGAAATCAACTTACCCGTGGGTAAGTGGAATTTAAAAAAAAATACGAAGCCCTGCACAACGAAGCTATCAAAAACATTTTGATACGAAACTTCAAATCTATAGTTCTCGAGGACGAACATATGTCGGCAGTTTTCCAGGATTCGCCTCCCATTGCAGCCTTCAGAAAAGGGAAGAGTCTAAAACAGCACCTTGTTACAAGTTCTTTCAAGAGTGCTACTCTTCAAACTCCCTGTAAATATAAGGGCACTAGAAAATGTAAGAAACCTCTCTGTTTGACTTGTCCTTTTACTTGGGAAACCAATGAAGTAGTAGGGCCGGCTAACACTTTCAAACTAAAAAATGGTTTCACGTGTACTACTGAAAATGTAGTGTATGCTGTGGGCTGTAAACGCTGTAACATGATCTATGTGGGCGAGTCTTGCCGGAGATTAGGTGACCGCTTTGTCGAACATACACAGAGCGTCCCCAATGGTAAGGATTGCCCAGTAGGTGAAAATTTTCGGCGAGCTAACCACAGCATACTGGACATGCATGTAACAGTCCTTATACAAACTAGTGCAGGTGAAAAACGACAGTTCCTTGAACAAAAAATCATCCATTTTCTTGGAACTGCTCAACCCTTTGGCATGAATGTAAAGAAGCAGTCTATTTTATAAAATTATTTATATATTGAAGTTTAATATTTGCATAGTACAGATAACTAATGTTTTATTTCTCATTTTTGATTAAGTTCAAGATTTGGCACAATTTTTACAGGTAATATCTGTGACACACCATTAGGTCTGCCTTCTCTTGTCATATCCATCTTCTTCTCCGTATTTAGCCCGGTAGTCCCCTAGTCGAAGGCCATATAGGCCGAAACGTTGGGCAGTTTTCCCTTCCTCTCTTTCCATTTTTGTCATTTTGATGTGTTTTTTAATTTGTACATTTTGTGTTTTTTACCTTTTAATCGTGGCCAACTATACCATTTTATTTTATTTAATAGTGAACTTGTGGCCATCGCACAACATATTTATATTTTTACAAATATCAAATCAATCTTGCATACACAAGCTGAGACATCTTTGACAAATGACGGGGGGCATATAAATTAAAGGCAGACAGATTTTGTTGAGAATCTACTAAGGTACCTTGATGTGCCTGGAATATGTTCAATCAATACTAACCTCCAGGATCTACATAAACTGTCATTATGTTTCCCATCTTTGAAGTCTGGTTCAGTTTATCTGCACATATCTTGGCTGATTTGGATGAAAGAAATACTGCCTGAAAAATAAAATATAATTCTTGTTTTAATTTACAGAACAAATGATGAAGGTAATCCAAAAATTTATGGCACAAACAATAGAGTTTGTAAGCTGTGTGGAAAGTCTGCAAACTGTAGTGAATGTCTTTGTCATGATGTTTAGTATACTATAGGGAAACAGGATAGAATAAACAGCTGCGCCAAGAGCCCATGATACGCCCGTCCCCACTTAAAAGCAAACTGATTAAATGATTCTTGAAATTAAAAACTTCATCTGATAAAACTTGACAAGGGACTTCTGATATGTATCAATTGCAATTTCATGTTTTGTTTTTTTTCAAATAATCAAAGTCCCTTAAAAAGGATGTACCAGGTCGGAAGGCAGAAAATGAAAATTCTTTTGGGTTCTTGTCAATTTTGTATCTTATTGCTACAGTGGAACTCCTGAAAACTGGCCCCTTTAAATACCGGATCCCTCTATAAACCAAACGATATGTTTTGGTCCGGAATTTTCACCTATATAAATAGGTTAAAATTTCTCTGAAAACCGGCCCCTCTGAATTCCAGATTCCGGCCTTATAGATCAGCCCCAAACATATATTTTCTTCTAAAATTAAACTCTGAAAATCGGACGAATTTTTTCTTGGACAATAAAATCAACCAAATCTATTCAACAAGTCACATTTCTCTTGCCATCCCCATTGATCAATAACTGCATTTGAAAAGATTACCCAAAATTTGGTTGAAATTTACAAGAATGCAGGAAAAATATACTGTAATAATTAACTCACAGCCTACACTGACCTTACAGATCATATGTTACACTTCCTGTATAAGTTTCGGATTGAAAAGGCTGGATTTCAGAACTTCCGAAAACCGGAACCTCTTAAAACTGACAGATTTCCTTGGTCCCAACAGAGGCCATTTTTAAGAGGTTCCACTGTATACCCATATTTCTCCATTACCCTTGGTATTGGGGTAAAAAAGTGCCTTCAGACCCTGGTACATGCATTTTAATGGAAAAGCCCTAACTCTAGAATGAAAAATCCACCGACAAAATAAAATGATAGGGAGCTTTCTTCCATCATACCCAATAATCCTGCAAAGTTTCAAGAAAAATGATCAAAGTTAGAGTATGATGTGTGGACAGACAGACATATGGATGGACATACGGACGTACACCGGTATACCATAATACGCCCTGTCAAAGACAGGCGTATAAAAAGGAGTGCTTTGGGTACTCATAAACCAGTTTAACTTTACTGCAAGCTTTTGCTAGTGCAAGTACTAAGTCCAGCTATCGTTATTAAGGTTGCCCCTTGTCTTTTATTTACATTTTTCCAGTGCATTTCACTTGTGGATTCCCGGCCATTGTAGGTGTTTATTGTGTTCTAAATGCTTTTCAACACACACTACGTATTACAAGATAGATAGCATACTTCAATTTCTAACTAAAATTCAAACAAAAGGGAGAAAAGCAACTTTTCCTGCTATTGCTCAAATGACTTCCTAAATTTCTTTTTTCAAAATGGCTGGCCTGCTTTATTTTCCTCATCTTAGATTTAATATATGATGGTAAATTCTATCCAATACAATAAGATATTTTCTCTAATGATATGTCAAGTTTAATCCGGTTTTGACCCGTTGGATAAATTTTCTTTATTCAACGTATGTTGAATAAAGCCCCGTGCTATTTCCCGCCAAATCTATTCGGAATACAGTTCTCAGTGTTTATCATTGATCATTAGAGAAAAAGATTACACCACTTTATCCCGATTATTACCATATTTTATCCACTCTCGATAGTTAAATTTAAAAATTTTAAAATGCTCGGCAAGCCTCGCAATTAAAATTTTAAAATTTAACTATCTCTAGTGGATAAAATCTGGTAATGAACGGGATCTTGTGGTGTAATCTATATATATTAGAACACTAATCTAAAATCTTATGAAGTAAACGACACAACATTTACCTTTCCTATACCGAGATGTTTCTTATTTTTTGGATTATAATATATTCTGACTTCCTCTAGTTGTCCAAATGTCTTGAGCATATTTTCCAGGAAATTCTTGTCTATGTTGTCATTCAAGTTGGTAAATGTTACTTCATTTGTGGGAGGTGGTCCAACATAATAATGATCATACTGAAAGGAAAGATAGTAATGTATATGAGGTAGGTGGTCAAATATGATTATGACATAAATAGTAATGTACAAAATTTGGGAAATTAGAGGTGCATGGTATTTCAAGAATACTGGAGGGAGTTAATATAATTTGATTTTGAAACGACCATGATGACAATTATCCCGGATATTATGATAAAACTGAGAAACAGTCTACAGTGTAGGTTTCCAAATGTCACGTACCATATAGTGGTTGTACCATATAGTCCTAACCACTAGGTGACGAAATGTGGTCTAAAAATTCTCAGATTTGAATAAGTAAAGGACTGTTCGGACAAAAAAATGCTGTTTTTATCTTTGATGTCTTGAACTTGAGGTAAAAATTCCCATTCCAAACAAAATTACACGAACATGATAAATTTACCTTGATGTGACAAAGGTTTTAAAAAAACACATTCCAGAATATGTAGTGTTTAATCAATATGTTTTATTAAAATGGTTGCAAACATCAAAACATGACTTTGGGCATAAGGCCAAAATTAAATTATTGTTTGTTTCCCCAAACCCGACTCTACCCAGCCAGGTGTTGGTAGGTAGGTAGGGAAATTATTTTTTTTTTCAAAAGGCAATTTATTAAAAAATTTCAACAACATGAATTTTTAATGCAGGAAAAAATAATTTCCTCTCCAAAAGTTGCAATAAAATATTTTGGGCAGCAGTGATTTTTCTTAGTCGGTCAGGTTTGGGGAAACAAACAATATTTTAATTTAGGCCTAACCTCAAGAAGGTGATTTCAAGATGAAGAATAACTACAAAAGTTTTGTTCCATTTGCTTAAACTAACCATGTATTTGTCATTGTTTGTAGGGATTTTGTCCTGGACATTATATTATATGATTTCATTTGTTCATAATAATATACATTGAGCATTTAAATTAATGTATTGCTAAACTTTTATAAATGTCATGCTATTACCGTAAACCTTGGCACAGGTAAATCTGCTGGAATTCTCCTTGTCCACATGCGTGTAAGTCTGGATCTTGGATCTCTGGTATGAATTTGGTGGCCATCCTAGAAGTAGAAATATATAAAATTTATGGGTGTTCTATGAAACACTTGCATTGCCTGCACTACCCATGTGCTATTTTTGGCTCAGAAAACCTCTAACATCTGTTCAATGAAATTATAAATATAATAAGGTGCACAAAATGATCATGTGAAGAAGATACAATATTTATATCCTGGATGTTAAATTGGAATCTGGAATTATGAACAAGTTATAGACCAGAGAATGTGTCTGTAAGACACTGATGCCCCGCCAATAAGTTTACTGCAACAGATTAATGCAAGTCAATCATTCATAAAATTAGTTCCCTGTCACTGAATTGTGATGAAATCAAAATTTTTACCAAAGTCATTAAACCATAAAATGTAGGTCATGGTCACCCAATTGTTGGTGAAATGGGCAGATCTCTTTCAGCTGAATGTTACATACAGTGAAATATTATGATGCTACAATACATAGTAGTTGAGAAATAGACTTAAACACAAAACTTAACCAAAGTCACTGAAGCGTAAAATGTAGGTCAAAGCCAACTAAATAATGGTCAATGATTTGGGTAGTACTCATTAAGGCAATTAATTTGATGAAACATCATTGTCCTATAATGTGTAGTTGTTGAGAAATAGACTTTAACACAAAACTTAACCAAAGTCACTGAAGTGTAAAATGTAGGTCAAAGCCACCTAATAGTCAATGATTTGGGTAGTACTCATCAAGGCAATTAATTTGATGAAACATTATTGTCCTAAAACATGTAGTTATTGAGAAATGGACTTCAACACAAAACTTAACCCGAGTCATAATTCAACCATGAGTTTCAAACTGCCTAGTGAACTTTGTAGTACTATCCAAGATCTACCTATAGTTACTGGTCTACTTTCATTGTTCTATACCTTACAGTTTCTGAGAAATGGATTTAAACGCAAAATTTAACCAGACGTACAGACGGACAAGGGTAACACTACCGGTATATGCCCGGTATATGCCCCTTCCACATTTGTGGGCGGGGCATAAAAAAAGAAGGGAAACGGGGAATGTGTCAAAGAGACAGAGACCCAAAGGGGAGTTATAACAACTCAAAGCCACCATAAGATCTTCAATGAACAGTGAGGAAATCCCACACCAAACGGCAGGTCGGCGTCGGCCCCTAAATAAAAAGTAATCAAGTTCAGCGAAATAAACATCATCCTAGACTCCTATAGACATACAGTAAACTAACTAGAAAACAGGCAAGACACACAAAGGCTTAATAAATAAATTTCCTGACTTAGGACAGATACAATTCTGCTGCCGCGGGGTTAAACTAGTTTTATTGGGCCCAAACCTTCCCCCTATAGCCAATGTGATGAATCAAAAAACAAGTGATGAACAAGTTGCATGCTGAAAAATAGGGATTTTGGCTATGTCATGTATGTGAACGTCTTTAAGTCAGTATATTCAAAATTTTGAAGTATAAGGTGCACAACTACATGTAGTTTTTACCAATGAAATACATCTAACCTGACATTTCAGTTGGAATTTAACAGTTCTGAAGGAGTTGAAGATTAACAAACAGAAAATGACAAAGAAGACAAGGCCTAAAAAATTAAAGAAAATGTCTCCATGGGACACGGATGCCCCTGCCATACAGATATATCGGAAAACAGGAAGTAGATGAGCCAAGGACTTGAAAAGGGGAGACACAGTACAACTCAACTGTCAAATTAACCTTCTTGCCTTGATGACATGCTAACAATATAGTTTTTTGGTTCTAGTATAGCAAATGAGACTGATACCTTGTTGTCTCAACAGGGTTGTTCCTGCCTCAGTGTCATATCAAATTTATTCAGCTGGGAATAATAGGGTTGTTCCCTTGAGTGACGTCATACATGTACATGTATCTAGGTTTTTCAGTGAGAGCCAATAGGATTATTTCATTCCTGCTAATGCTGCTGTGACGTCATATTGAGGTTGTTCAGTGGAATATATAATGTGGTTGTTTCCTTTGAAGGAAATTTTTTATCAAACATCTGAATTGTGTGTATTTTGAAGATCATGCATTCAGAACTTTTCGGGTTATTTTTGAAGTTACATACACAAACCATTATTCATGTTGCACTTTGGTGTTTAAAAGGGCCCCTACGATAGGGTAGAGAGAGTACAAGCAACCGCTATTGTTTAACTTTCACTTTTGATGTAAACAATACATTTTGACTTGAAAACCAGAGTATTTGGATGGCTGCCATAAATAACTAAATACCGGAGTTACTGTGAATTTATTTTCTGCATATGTGCATTTCGAGAATTAATGCCTCTTTAGTGCAGATAAAACTGTATATGTTTACTACATGTGTATACTCAAAAGTAAACTTACTGTGAGCCAAGAAAATATACTGTTAGCATGATCAAGGCGAGAAGGTTTCAATCTTATAACAATAAAGTTACACATGCTCAACAAAACCATACCAAATTACACCTGTTTCAGGTGCTTTGTTAATCTTCAATAAACCTAAACAAAATCCAAATGCATCAATCCAAAACATTTTTGCCTAAAACATGCTTTATCATACTGATATATTATTATTCCTGTATATGCAAATAAGTAGTGGTAAGAAGCAGACGAAAAATAGAAATTTAAGTATTCTGAATTATTGTCAGATAATGCCCTTTGAATGTTAACTGGTCTTCCTCGATCATGGTCAATCATTCAGAGATTCCAACCCAGCATTAGTTGACTATACCACTACACAATTGCAGAAGAAGTTTATGTCAGTTTTGTCTGTCATTTTACCGTAGGGTCGATTCCATCAAATCTGTATATCTTTTGTGAACCGCCTCTTATCATAGGATCAACCAGCAACTTATAATTTCTTCTCTGTTTTTTATCTGCATCTATTCCTGTCTTCATACCATTCAAACCTGAAAAAAGAAAATAAGACTGTCACTTAGAAATTGTATTGCCAACATTTTTTCAATAAAAGAATTGCAATAAAATCAGACATGAAATAACAGGATTTTAAATGTAAACAGTGTAAATTCTCACTAGAGTTCTCCATTCTGTCAAAATCCATGGCTAACACCACTTGTAAAGGTGTTTTGGTTGCTTTTTAGTGTTTGTGATGGTTCTTCAGTTACTTTAGATAGCTAAGAACGCATCTACAAACTATTGTTTCGGTTTTAATCGTGTGTAAGTGAAAAGATATTTTCATTCTCAAAACACAAGCATCAAAGATTCCTATCTATCCCATAATGCAATGTTTCAAAATGTAGAGCTAAGAAATATCAAAATAACTTTATTTTCGTAATATTTTAATAGCGTTAAACCTTGTTATAAGACATTTTATATTTAAAATATCTCGTGCAAATAAATTTTTCATTGTAGTTCTGTAATGTTTCATCGAAAATACGTTGTTTGAAGGGGGATTCTTGTGTACGTTTGGCGTTTCCTCATGATTGGTCGAAACTGGAAAACCCTTTTGAGACCTCAGCCAATTAAATTAGACGTAACAAAACACTTTCGGTCTGATATTTGGAATGCACGTGTAGGGAAAAAAGATGAATATCACTAAAAAAGCAATTAAGTTCACTAAATTGATTGCTAATCAGTTAAAAGGTGGAGTCATAATAATTCTGTATGAAATGATCAAGGCCCAACACTTCTGCACTTTAAATTATCAAAACTTTAGAGACATATCATGATATAATTACAGAGATTATAACAACTCTGCTATATACCATATTAATCACAACAATTGAACAAACATGGTACGGCCATATCAGAACATCTTAAACTACTTTTAATTTAGTTGACATATTTCTAAACGGAAAAGTAAATTGTTTTCCTTGATTATTTTATAATGGTGTTTCGAAAGTTTGAATTAGAAATATTGATTAATAAAAAGATAAAAAATAACACCAACAGAGGGAATAAAGAGTATTTTAGATTCGCCAAATAAACATGTCATCAATATTCATACAACTACGAACAGGGTATGGCCAACTAAATAAATACCAATTTCAAAAATAGGCCTGGAAAATTCACCAAACTGTATGTGGTGCAGAAAAGGCACCAGAACACTTCCTATTACTATGCACCTGGTATGAAAATCAAAGAGAGACACTTTATCACAAGCTTAGAGATATAATAAGAATTCAAAACCGGACATTCAAATTCTACTCAACAACCAAATAGAAGAAAAAGAAAAATACCTGAAAATACTACTTCTCGTGGCAGAATATATAGAAAGTACAGGGAGGTCCACCAATCCTGGTTCTGCCTTAACACCAACACTGACCTGATCCTAACAACATTACATAAAAGTACCGAAGAGGAAATTACTGTGAAAACACAATAACAGTACATAGAAGGTCAGTTGTGCCATAAAGGCCTTAGGATCAGGATCAGGATATTGGCAAATAAAGCGGAAACTTCGTGTGGAAATCTGACGAAGAAGATCGTGTTGTGCCTTGCTTACTTTTGAAACTCCTCTTTTATTTCCGTGATTACAACTTCCTAGTTGTGGAAACTGGAAAGTATTTTACTATCATGACCATGTTGGTTGTGTTTAGATAGTTTCATTATAATATTTTCATACATTTTTGAGATATTAGCGATTTATGTCTGTGAAGTGGAAGTTTTATCGAAGTTTCAATGGCAGCTAGATTTCATGAGATTTCATCAAATTGCCAATCTCTTTAATTATATGTCTCTACTTTGCTTGTTGAAAAGTTTGAGTAAAAATATACGTTGACAAATCTATATTATGACGTCAAAATTTTTCGGGTAAAATCACCAACTGGAAACTTGTCTATAGTGTTGTTTTCATTATACCCCCGCAAACAAAGTTTGGGGGGTATATAGGAATCACCCTGTCTGTCTGTCTGTCTGTCTGTCCACACTTCTCGTAAGCGCAACTCCTCTTAAACTACTTGAAGGATTTTGATGAAACTTTACACAAAGGAAGGACACTATATGGAGATGTGCATGAAGGAATATAATTATTGTCCGCAAACCAGGAAGGGGAGATAATTCGACTTTGACTTTTCATTGATTCCCCATGTATGGGTTACCTCGTACGCACAACTCCTCTTAATTCACTTGAAGGATTTTGATGAAACTTTAGACAAAGGAAGAACACTATATGTAGATGTGCAAAATGTCAAAAAGGGGGAATTTTATATTTGTCTGATTTAGACATAGTGTTTTCATTGGAACCCTTGTGAAAATGTCTTTCTTGAAGATTATATCATTGTGTCCATACTTGTATTGTGTCCACATTGTACTGTGTCCACACCAACTTAATTTTGCACTTACCATATCGATTCAGGGTTCAATAAGCGGGGGGTATATTTGGCTGCCATTCGGCGACAGCTCTTGTTTTACTCTGGGTCCCACTGTATCGCTGTACAAACATTGTTTCAACGTTATTTCTATGCCATCTTTAAAATTAAATGCTCTGATATAATCATACTTATTTATACGTTAGAAGTTAGAATAACTCCATAATTTGTTCAGATCTGTTAAAGAACATAACTACCAGCATTGACTCCCATTAAAAAAGCATCTGAGATATAATTTTGGCCTATATGTGTTAGCGTACTTTCTTTCCAGCGTGCAGAATGTCCCAATAAATAATTCATAAATACTCTAGTGTATTTCTACCTTGCAATAGTGCATTAATTCTGTCAGAAGAAATACCTTAGTGAATTTATGTCATTGAATTTCTGTGGTAGTGTACTTTATCCAAGTGGAAAGAATTCACTGTTGCTTATGGCTGCATTAATTTCAAAATTCACTGTTTCCTTCGGCTCAGATTTGATCTTTTTAACTCGGGACAATAGTCCACTGCCCTACCAACTGAGCTAAAGGACTCCTTTTGACATGTTGGTAGATATCAAGATTTCATAATAAGTACTGAACTCTATGAATATAATTTGTGTGATACCTAAATAACCTAATGCAAACCCCTTTTCAAATTTTGAAACACCTTGTGTGCTTAATATGTGAAATATGGCACAGTATATACTACCAACTATTGTCCAAAATAAGGATTTAAACAGTCAAGTACCTAACCTGTATGAGTTATTACAGAAAAATAACATGCATGTGTTATTACTAAGGGGAAAAATTAATAACATATGTATGTTACATGTTTCAAATAGGCATTATGCAGTCATAGTTTTGTTATAAATGTATACCATTTTATTATTACCATTATTGTCTATCAGCATGCTAGGAGTTAAAATCATAGGACTTTTCATAGTTTGCCAATATTGCAAAATATACATATGTTATTACAGGAAAAGTATGCCTGTAATAATAGAAGGGTGTTATTACAGCTACTCTGCATCACTTAAAAGTGTTTTCCTCAGACCAGAATAATGCCTAATCAAATTACATTTTTATTTATAGTAATGTATGAAAATCAAAGCATATCAATAGGTTCTGTGCAAGTTTCTTAGTAATTCCCAAGTGTCTAATAAACTAATAAATATTTAAGTCATATGCCTGTAATAACTAAGCATTGTTATTACAACTAAAGTTATATCATTTTGGAGCCTGTTCTCATTGATTAACCATGGTTCATCAAAAATGTTTTAACTTAATTGAAAACTGATTTATCCAAGCTAAATAATTAGTTTCTGCACAAAGGTCTAAGCAATTCCCAAGTGAC
>MJUU01071996.1:2707-24355 GCA_002080025.1 Modiolus philippinarum
AATAAGTGTTGTATGAATGAGATGGCGAACCGCAGTTCGATTGTCATTGTTTGGACCTTACGCACAGGTGATTGTCAGAGTGACACGGCACATATTACTGTAATTTTTATAAAACAGATTGTCACATGATATTGTATGTTTATAAATATATTTTGGTAAAAATTATAAAAGGTTATACATTTATAATATGTACATGGGTCATTCCGATATATTTTGTAAGCGGAAGTGACGTCACATTATAAAGTAAATAAGTAAACAAGTTGCGTTCCATATTATGAACACAAGAATGAAAGGGTATTGTGAATGTTATATTTTATATTTAAGTTTATTAAACATGTTAAAACTTAATAGTCTTTGATGTATTTTATTTACAAACAACCTGTGCTTGTTGTTAAAAGTATTAAATCGTAAACATGGTATTTATGAATGTAATTTTGTTTACAGAACTTGGTGTAACTTGGTGTAGTATTGACAACCACATTGTATACTTTATGGAAGGCCATTGATGATTACATTATTGTAATTTTGATATATGGAAGGCCTTGTTGACATCAATATGACAGCTTCTGCCTCGCTCCATAAGCGGGTATGTTATCAGGTTTTTGTATATTTCTAAATGTTTATATAATCAGATGATTGATTGATTGATTGTGGTTTGAGTCACTGAAGATTATATTGCTTTGCATACACATTCATTGTACACTATAATGATGTTAAACTTTACATTGTTTTCAGTATATTGAGATCAATCTAAATGATTGTTGTGACTTTAATATTTAATTATTCATGTAATTTTACATGAACTAGAACACATTGCAATACACACTGTATTCATGTATTGTTATTTTATTACGAACAACATTGTATTTTTGAGAAATAGATTGTGATAGTCACATATTGCTGTTGGATAAATTGTGCAATATATTTATACAATGTTATTTATATTACAGGGTTTTAAATATTTATTATTGAGCTGTAATAAAGATTCGAAACCTAGACCACGGTGTTGGTTATGATTATTGCCTAAAGAACCACCCGTTATACAAGTATAATCTGGGATCTATAGAAAATGAAGAATACCGGAAATTTGATTTGAAAAACGTTGTCGCCAAAAAAATAGCCAGGAACGATATTTTGTCACAAGAATGAAAATAAAATCGCAAATTGTGACATTGGCAAAGCCCAGCGTGATCCCTGCTTAAAAATAGATGATTTTAGCTATTTATTGATATATACGGATCTATTCTTATTTCCACCATGAAAGCTAGATACTCTTTCGTCCATGCGAGACCTACAAAGGGGGTGAAGGATGTTAAACACCTCCCAGTTAGTTAAATACTCTTGCATAGACATCCATTACTTGATATGTTGGTCAAGTCTTTACCAACTTCACTGGGTGTGTTTGCTAAGTAGTTGCCAAGTTAAAACACATTCCTTGAAGAAATGAGAATTGACATCAAAATGCATGAAATAAAACTCAACTTACTGGCAAAGGGAGACCTGTAAACTGGGAAACAATATTAGAAAATGGCGTTAGTGTTTACAGAGAAAATTTATATGGTGGGTCCCTGGGACGCAACCAAATGGAAGTGGAGGTAAATCCCTGCAGATCTTAATATTTTGTACAATGTCATTGAACTTACCAAATCTAGCTTGCAGTCATCAAATAATATATAACATATGGGTGATAGTGTTTTTAAAATTAGATAAGATACGCTCAAAATAATGTTTGTTATAAAATGAGGTATTAAAATGGGTTTGATGGACGTATACATAGATTTCAGCGTGTCCATTCTCAACTTTCAATTTGGTGCAAATTGGTGTGGGGGAATACAACGCAAAGAAAGATGATAATAAAATTACTTTACCTAAAAGAAAGAGGAAAGAACCGACCTTAGCACCCAAAATTATTTAACAATAATGAATTATACACAATATATGGAGAGGACATGGGAAAGTTTCCGATACTGCCATGCCAAATCAGCGTCTTTTTAAAAAAAGTTAGAGAGTTATGTTTTGTATAGGAAGGTTCGCCGTGTAGCCATGACGTCACTGACTAGAACTGGGTTGGCAAGAAATATAGTGAGAAGTGATAAGGGTCACAAAAATGTCATTTTCAAGAAATTCTGGAATGCACTTTTACAAGATGTTGTTTTTTTTAACATATTTATTTTCAAAATCGATATAATTAGTGTTTGTAAAGTATACAAATTTCGGCAATTCTGACATTTTTTTTAAAACACATAAAGAATTTACTCCAAAGGTTCCGCGGAACCTTGTGTCTCGCCTGCTAACTCCACTTTCATTCTAATCTGGCCTATATTAAGATATGGTTGTTGAGTAGAATTCCAAGAAACAACAGATCTTTGACACTTTCAGGAAATTTACCAAAATAGGAATAAAAAAAATATGAAATCTAACCATTGAAAATTTGTATTTTGACTAAAATTCATCAAAACACATGGTCAAAAACAAGAATTCCCCAAAATTGTTTGTCTTTGAGAGTTTCGGGAAATTTACCAACATTGGAACCATATTTTCTAATTCTTAGTTTTCAGAATTATGTCTTGTATGAAGAAATGGCTATATTTGATTGTATGCAAAAATTTCAAAAATTGTTAGTCTTGGACAATTTCAGGAAATTTACCAAAGATGGAACCAAAATAAAATTCTAAAAGCTTATTGTGCATCTACAAACAATATGCAACAATTCTACATCAAAATTAAAGTCCGTACTCTCAATTTTGTTTAAACATTGTTGATATATGGACCTAAAAAGAAAATTTCGGCAACTTATGTCTATTCAGTGCAGATAAAATTGAATCATTTGGAAGTCAATTAACCGATATACGTGTAAAGCTGATAGAGAGCAAATAACCAATAGGATCTAAATAGAAAAGCCAAAATATGATTATAATAATAGTGATTGGAACTGCAACTATAAATCTGATGTTTAGAAAACGCCCAGCAAGGGACCCAAAATCTGTACGAGTTACTTTTGTGCATAAAAACATGAGAAGTAAGATTTGTTCCCTTGATTTACCGCTAAAATTACTGTATGAAGTGATTACAAAAATCACTGAAAACAGTTAAGATTTTTCACCCCTAAACATGGGTATTCTCATTGTCTTGGTTCTGCAAATGGCCTAGAATTTGTCATAAAATACTGAAGATTAATATTTTGTCAGTTTAAAATGATACAGATAATAAAAGTCAATGTGAGTGCTGATTTCATTTAAATCACTGTTCACAATGATTTTTTTTTAAATTTTTAAGGAAAAATCACTGTTACAGGTAATATTTTTCTGTAGACCCCAGCTGTCTTCAGGCCTTGCAAACTAAACTAAATCTTAAATATTTTTTAATATTTAAAAATATTAATCCTAGCAAGGGACCCAAACTCTGGCCAAAAACACAAAACATCTAAGCTATTCTGGACATCAAAATCTTGGGCAATCATTCACTCCAAATTGTCCATTAAAAAGAGTAGATGATGGTTTAAAATTATAGAATGAATGTTAGAAAACGTTATAACTTCTGTCATAGAAAAGCTTCTTAAAAGAAAATTAAACAATCAAACACAGTAAATTTTTCAGAAATCATCTATATATAAACGAATACTGAAAAAAATAGAAATGAAATTAATACCAGACATTTACCTACCTGGAGAAATAGGGTCCAAGGCATTTATAGCTTAATATAAAGAAATCATATTCGTGTAATTTTTGGTATTTTATTTGTGTTTTTCTTGACGTGCAGGTACCTGGTGGGTTGTAGCATGTAATTGTAATCTCCAACCATTGTATATGTTTCTTGTTATATTTTTTGGCTTAAACCCCTCTTTAAAATAGATTAAAAAATGATTTAACGTCATCTTATTCTTAATTTTAATTGGACTAATTACGTAAATGCCTTCTTTTCAAGAAAATACTAATTTAACGTTCCGTGGCCTTGTCATGCTTTCATTTCGAAAAAAATCTACTTTACTTCTTTAATCCCATTGTAGCTGTCCCGAATTGTTGAACCGTCGCCTTTAAGTTCTCTATTTTGTTCACTTGCAGCTTCCAACACTGGAGTTGGATATGCTTGAGATCGAATAAAAGACTGAAGGGAAATAGACGACTGCGTCGGCTCAATGTACACATAGCCAAGGCAATAGATAGAGTAATTTTAGGCCGACCAGCCTTACAATGAAAGCGTCGGATCTCCTTTACATATTTACAATTGTAACTATATTACAAAAGTATACTCACAGCGTACCAGTGAATATTATGGGGGAAAGCAAATATGCTTTGGGAAAGTTTTTGATTCTTTTGGGTGTTTGTCTGGAGAAAAGGTAAGTTTGCACATTATTCAAACGTAGATATGTAATAATGCTATATACCATGGTCAATAATATAAAGACTGCTTCTCCGAACACACTTCTTTCACAACTCAACAGAGCTTAATATCTGCAACAGTATTAAAACCTTTTGTTTTTCAACAATTCACATGCCATTCTTCCATATGAAAAATTCAAATTAGTACTCTGCAATCTAATTCAGTCTTTCTGCATAAAAAAGTAAAAAAAAATGATACTGATATTTGATATTAGGTAACGACAACGCATATTTTGTCAAACACAACATTGATTCCCACAAAAATACTGGACATAAAAGATATCAGTGACATACCATATCAGCGTCATATCTGGACCTTTATCTTTATATTAACAACTTTACTTTATGATTGTTAAATTTGCAATATTGCAACCTTCACACACCACAGCTCTTTCACTACTGTTGTGTATGTGATGAGCAGAGCGAAAATCTCTATTTTAAAAGCTATTTAGCCAGGGTTATGTTTAATTACTGTTATTATTATCACTCATGAAGTTGTATGGTCATCATCACGATTTGATGTATCTGTACAATGTATGTATATCACAATTGAAGATAGACATATTTCAATAGACCCAAAGTTATTACTGGATTGACACATGCCGACTTTGACATAATATCAGATTTTTGACGTGCAATCTAAACGGGTGTCTCATGTGAAGCAGGTCAGGCTTAACCTCGGAGAATCTAATGAAACTACTAGGGAGTGGGGTTCTCATTGCTAATGCTTTATTTTTGTTGCGTAGGTATTATGTTCTGTTTGTTTCGTGCTTGTCATTTACAAAAATATGTTTTCTGTCCGTATGAAATCTTTATATTGCCATGTATTCTTGATTTGTGATTTTGGTGGTTGCTTTGGTATTCATTTTGGAAGTTTATTTCATTTATTTCTTGATATTAGTGTATCAAGGAATTTTACTGGTTATTTGAAGTTGAACACTTAATATGTTTTTATATTTATATAATGTCTTGTGAAAAACTTTTTTGTGCAGTATGCTTGACATTCTAAGTAAAATATATTTGTAAAATATATTTATCAACAGCAAGTTGGCATACCAATGTTCACAAATTGTGCTTCTCTGCTCACAGACTTGTTTCATATTTTATATGCTACATACCATGCAATTATTCCCTTTGAGGGACCATTTGGAACAATAAACATTCTTATTCGTATTTTCTTACGAGACTGAATTTCTTCAGGGACTCGTAAAAATCATAAAATAAAAGATGCTAGATTCTTCAATCTCACTTATAGATATATTGATGATGTTCTTTCTGTCAATAACGTATCTTTTGCTAAATGGACCTCATTGATATATCCACCAGAACTAGAAATAAAGAAAACGACAGAAACCGATAGATATACATCTTTTTTGGACTAACATCTCGAATTTGACGAAAATGGTTATCGCAGTACTAAATTTTACGATAAAATGGGACGATTTTAATTTCAAAATTATCCATTTCCCCATCATGGACAGCTTCTCCTGCTTACGAAGTGTATGCTTTTCAGTTGATTCTTTACGCGAGAGCTAGCACAAGTTATACAGACTTTCTCATTAGACATAATTATCTCAGTGACCACCTTATTAATCAAGGCTTCAAAAATTCCGTCTCATACGATCATGAAAGTTCTCTAATATATATCAGTACCCTGTCGAAAAACTCGTCCATACTCTTATTCAAGATTCTTTTTCACTTAGTACTGGAATGATCATTTCTTTTAAGTGTCTACGACATTTCAATAGCAATTGCTGTTGAGTTGCTACCGGACACTACCTCTATGGAAGGGGAGGTTACCGGTTTAACCCACCATTTCTTTTGAAATGATTGCACCATGTCAGAACCATTGCGGTTGACAAATTTCCGATGGCTTCCAACTAATTTGTCGTAAGTTTTTGTCTCATAGACTTCGGCTCTTGATAACTCTATTAAAGTACGCACAACGAAATTTGCCGCAGCTTAAATCGCTGTAGCTATTTTGTTTTAAATAAGAACATAATAAAACATATATGTATCATTTTCTAATTTTTTGCCGCTCCTCTTGGTATATTTATCGAAATAATCAAAGTTCAAATAAAACATTTTTCCATAGACCTTCATGTCAATTTCACTCAAATTTTAAAGAAATTCGATGTGATGAATGATTAACGCAAACCAACAAACCAATGAAAAGACATCAAATGGATTGCCGATCGATTACTTATTTGCATATAGAGTGCTTGTTTGTTGTTCATTCGGGTGGCCAATGAACAAACAGAATTTTGATTTGTTTACTAATTTACATAGAAATGTTTAGGTAAATCTGAGAATACAATTTGCAGAACCAATATCCTGTTACCATTTACTTTTATCAAAATAGATTTGTTTACAGATAAAAAGTTTTTGTTGACACTTTGTCAAGTAATAACATAGTTAATTTTTTGCCTCTTAATCTAGATTAACTCCCGACCTAAGTGTTTTGGTTAATCGATAGATCCCAGGGCATTATAACATTATTAACTAAGGTACGAACACTCTTGGCTTTTTGGTTATCATTACTCATAGCAAGTGAAAATGTTGAACATAAAAAGTTATCCTATAAATTCTGTAGACAAAAATCTTAAATAACAAAATTAGGAAAGTAAGGGCTATAATGTGTCTATAAATAACAAAATACCGAACTTAATGTTAATTTATTATCTGCAAATGAAATATTCTAATTTAACGTGATATACTAGTTGTACCAAAATTAAAATTATGTTGTCAAAAAAATATAATGATAATTGGTCAATTTTTAAAAGCAAGAATTTAAAGGAAGATAACTCCACATAGCCAATTCTACCACAGGCTGATAACCGTAACTGTCTCTGACCGTTGACAGACCGTACAATGTTTCCATTCCTGAGATGAGAATAGATATTTTTGGGTAGATCCAGAGTTTATTACCGGACTGAAAAACACAAACTGTGACAAAATCGGACTTTTCACTAGCAATGTGACGGATGCCACTTGTGGAGCAGATCATGCTTACCCTTCCGGAGCGCCTGATGATACCTAAGTTTTTGTGGGGGTTCACGCTGCTAGGTCTTTTGTTTTGTGGCGTTCTTGTTCATTTTCATTTATTTGTTTTGTCTTTGTCATGCAGTTCGTGTTGGTATGAATTGTCCTGATTTTTCGGTTTTCGTTTGACAAAACATTTCATTGTATCTAAAACCAAACTGCGGACTAATGATTATTTGAAAAGGCATAATGAAAGGCAACACTTTTTCATTTTATTTTAATTCAACACAATCTTTTCATGGTTTCATCTTCCAGACTTTGATGTAATTAACCTTCATGGCAGCATCTTCGCCATTATTTTTGTCTGGGTTCCATGTAGGATACCATTGACTCTTTGCTTGCCAGAATTCACGTGGCGCAAATTCACTTTTGTCAGTCCAGGGCTTAGCATGTCCCGAATTTCTAAAATTATCCGGAAAATATCCTACTCCACCAACAGCAACATTCATGATAAAATAAAACTGTAAATAAATTAAAAGATATAGATTAAAATAAAGAAATATTTCAATATCTATAACTATTGAAATAACTAATCGACGAGAAACATTTGTGGATACTTTCCTTGTGCAATAGTCAAAAGGGAGAACATGTTATCAGCATATCAATACAAGTCTTGAGGTGGTAGACATGGTTAAGAGAGACCGGGAGAAAAGGGACAGAAGAAAGCAGAAAAGGGACAGGATAAAGGAGAATGAGAAAGGGAGAAAGGAAAAAGGGGATGAGAAAGGCAGAAAAGGTAATGAAAGCGAGACGGGGAGAAAGGGGGCGGGAGACGGCAAAGAGAGGCGGTAGGAGGGAGAGAGGTACAAAAGAAAGTAACAATGGGCTAAAGAAAGGAGACAGACACACCCTGTCCACCCTTCAGTCTTCAGTCTTCTGGTGTTCACGTTTTGCCTTTTCTATCATATCATCATACTTGTCAGGTTCAACACGAGCGTCTAACTGCTGCAAAACTTATCTGAATTTTAGGCACTTTCTTTGATCTTTTATTTTTCCCTTTGATCTTTGAAAGCTTTGACAAATCTTAACCGAAGCAATTTTCAAAACTTGACAGGTCTTGTCTCTGGACTTTGATTTATGTAATCTTAGGCTTTGTTCCTTCGGTATTCTACTGGTAACTGTGTAGCGTATTCTATTAAAAAATAAATTGATGAAATTATTATGAATTAGAAAATATTTGAATAGCAGTACAAACCCTATTCATACTTATAATTTCTTATTTCAAGAACCAATAATTATATTTCATGAATATTCATTGGAATTCCGTCAATTTGATAAGTGATCATCGCTCACGTGGCATAACAATGTGATGTTGCAATTCCCATGAAACATTTGATCATATGACCACGTGGCGGAAGAATTAGAAGAAAAGAATCCAATTGTACATGATGTACTATCTCTTCAATAAATATGTTTTTTTTTTATGTTTTGGTTTTAAAATGAAATTATAAGAATTGAATGCATTATTTTGAAGTTTCATAGGTTTTTATGTTTTTAAGTTCATATGTTTTTTATGTTTTGGTTTTAAAATGTAATTATAAGAATTGAATGCATTATATTGAAGTTTCAAAGGAATAATGAAAATGTTTACCGGTCGCACATTTTCAACATGAAGCGCTACCGCGCTTCATTACACATGTGCTTCGGTCAAGACTTTCATACCCCAATGAAACTTCAAAATGATGCATTCAATTCTTAATTGTATCCATTGCTGTCATTATGAATTATCTAGTATTAAGAGACTTCATTTGAGTTAAGATCCCAACAAGAAGTAAATGAGGGAAATAAAAGGGAGAAAAGAAAATGAAAGCGAGACGGGGAGAAAGGGGACGGGAGACGGCAAAGAGAGGTGGAAGGTGGGAGAAGGGTACAAAATAAAGGAACAATGGGCTAAAGAAAGGAGACAGACACACCCTGTCAACCCCTTAGTCGTCACTCTCCTTGTGTTCTCGTTTTACCTTTTCAATCATACTTGTCAGGTCCAACACGAGTGTGTGACTGACGCAAAAATTATCTGAATTGTAGGCAAATTTCTTTGATCTTTGAAAGCTTTGAAAAATCTTAAACGAAGTAATTTTCAAAACTTGACAGGTCTGGTCTCTGGACTTTGATTTATGTAATCTTAGGCTTTGTCCCTGCGGTATTCTACTGCTGACTTTGTTTCGTATTCTATTAAAAAAAATAAACTGCTGAAATTATTATGAATCAGAAAATATTTAAATAGCAGTACAAACCACATTCAAACTTATAATTTCTTCGTTCAAAAACCATTGCTGTCATTATAAATTATGTAGTATTGAGAGTCTTCATTTGAGTTAAAATCCAAACAAGAAATAAATGAGGGAAATAAAAATCGACACAGTATGAGCAATACTACAGGAAAATCATCAACAGCAATGGAACTGACTTATTGGTATGGCATTTCAAATAACTAAATACCGAAGTTGCTGTGATTTTGATTTCTTCATAATTATGTACATTTCGACAACTTATATCTCTTCAGTACAAAATTAATGTTTGCTTAAACCAGTTTTATGGCGCTCCAAAGCTCCCCTTTTATTGCGGTAGTATCCGGTAGCAATTCAAAAGCAATTGCTCATGAAAGGCTGTAGATTGTGAAAAGGAATGTCAACTCCAGTACTAAGTAAAAAATGAATCTTGCATCATTGTTTGGACTGAAACAAAGGATTGATATCTATAAAAGAACTTTTAATGATCGTATGAGACAGAATATTTTTGATAAGGTGGTCACGGAGATAGGTATGTCTAATGAGAAAGTCTGCATAATTTGTGCTAGCATTTGCATATTAGATCAACCGCGAAACATACTCTCCACACGCATGAGAAGTTGGGTCGTTAGCAATCGATGCAAATGTTCAACCTATGTTTCCCATTGTTTCCTTTATGTTGTTATTTTGCAGTGGACAAAATATCGGAAGCAAAAATTATGACAAAGCTTGGATACTTTGTGAAAGATCGTCAATGTGTTTTCATAGGAGCAAATGATAACTTATATTCTGTGTTGATACCATACTTTATCCGGTATTTTGATATGGTTGGGATTTGATGAATACAGTTTATAACAATCATCTTTAAGACCATGTTTGTCTTCAAATGACCAAGATACTTCTGGTACACGGATTACAGACGACAGCAATTGCAAGTAATTCAATCAAAACAAAATAAAAATAAAAGTGCGAGGCTTGGTTGGGGGTATTGAGGGAAAAAAATGATAAATGGGTACGACAGGAAATTTGTCTGCTCTTTGATTGAGAAATATAGCATCTAACGTGGCATTTTCCCAAATTTCATTTCTACTATAGTTTGCTGCGGAACAGTTTGCATGCTGATTACCACTACATAAACAGGGTATTTCTCTATCATCCACTTTGGAAAGTGCCAATTAATTTCCGAAGAATTAGCCAATCTAGGGTTTGGGGCAAACTTACTGATATTTATGAGATAAGACTACAGGGATAGTCAAAAACCCAATACATTAGTAGTACTCTGCCCCCTCCAGAAAATTCTATTCCTGATTGAAAAATTATAGCAGTCCCTAACATTTGTCCTTAAATTTGAACCCTTTTTTTTCATTTGCAGTAAATCCTAAATAATACTAGAGATAAAAAAATATAAATGCATGAAATCTCTTATAATGTCACAGCCTTGTGTACTTTACCTCTTGATCAAATGGTGCCATAGGAGATCTTCCCCTCCAAGGATTGTCCATTCCAGGTGCATTTTTATCAAATTCTCCCAACTCCCAAAACCCACCAGCTGGCGGTACTACATTAAGTATTTCCTGTCCATCCACAGTGAATCTAAAAACAATTTTGGAATACAAATGAGAAGATCTAAATTCAAATCTTATATTTCTACATTAGAATTAAATCTTTGAAGTCAGCGTTTGAAGTCTTTCTCAGAAATGTGTCCCTCGCCAGATAATATTGATACATATTTATTGGACTTTTATTCGCATGTTTATTATACTAAAGGGAAACAGGATAGAGAAAAGGGAGGTCTGTGTACCACTGGCTTTTGCTAGTACCGGTACCAAATCCAGCTACTGTAAACGTGGATATTTTCGCGGGGGGGTTAATTTTGCGAATTGTCATACCCGAACCTTTCGCGTGGATATTTTCGCGGATCTTCCAAATACGATTATAAAACGTTTGTTTTTAAAAGTATTCGCATGGGGGTTATATTTCCGTAAAATTCCTTAACGCGAAATAAGCAAAAATTAACCCCACGCGAAAATTTCAACGTTTACAGTATCCCGAGTTCCTATCGTTATATATGTTCGTCTCTTGCCTTCATTATTCATTTTTCTAGTGCAGTTCGCTTGTGAATTGTGGCATGTGATTGTAGTTCCCGGCCATTGTAGGTGTTTATTGTTATCCTGTTTTTGTATTTTCTGTAATAATTGTGAAAAGCGGGCTACATCATTTAGAACATATTTGTTACTGAACGTGAAAGTTTGCAACTTTGTTATTTATCATTCTTAAGTTTAATAGAGTTTATATAATTTTAATATTTATTCACATGTAATACAGAATTAAGTATGAATAAAAAGAGTTTCATGGCCATTTAGAGACGAAAATAGGACAGAGTATAATTATAGCTATGTGGCATGTGACTGTAACTTTCGGCCATTGTAGATGTTTCCTGTCATCTCCTTTGTTATATATATTTTTCAAGTAACTTTCTGATTGAAGAATTTTCATATTTATTGTTACTACCATAACGACTTCAGTAGAAACCTTATTTTTTAATATTTTTCACATGTTCATGTACAAATGTCCAATACATTACCTTATTCTAGTTTCGTTCCATTCAACTCCAAATTTATGAAAATTATCAGAAAATGTTTCACCAGTAAGACGCCTGAATTGAACAAGAATTAAATGAAAATATGAATAAATATAGATTACACCACAAGATCCCGTTCATTACCATATTTTATCCACTAGAGATAGTTAAATTTTAAAATTTTAATTGCGAGGCTTGCCGAGCATTTTAAAATTTTTAAATTTTACTTTTGAGAGTGGATAAAATATGGTAATTAACGGGATAAAGTGGTGTAATCTTTTTCTCTAATGATAGATGATAAACACCGAGAATTGTATTCCGAATAGATTTGGCGGGAAATAGCACGGAGCTTTATTCAACATACGTTGAATAAAGAAAATTTATCCAACGGGTCAAAACCGGTTTAAACTTGACATGTCATTAGAGAAAATAGAAAATATCTATGGATTTTTATGTACTATTATCGTAAAGAATACACAATGTTTAGTCTAGACATGTTGGAGGAATAACAAAATACAGAAGTTACTGTGAATTTAGTTTCTGTATATGCACATTTCGACAATTTATGTCTCTTCAGTGCAGATTAAATCATACCATTTGGAAGTCCATAAACCGAAATATGTGAAAAAGCCGATAAAGAACAACTTCACAATAGCATCTAAAAAGGAAAGCCTAAATCAGCTAAGGACAGACCTATGCGAGAGGGAGACACTCCCGAGTTTTTAACATTTTTTTCCTTAAATTAGATATTACATAATTTCCAAATAAAATCGGTTTTCGGACCAGCACCGAAGTACTGGCTACTGGGTTTGTGATTATGACTTACTCAATGACTTACAATCCTCCAGCAGCGGCATCGACCTAGTGGTTATAAATAACAAAGTACCGAAGTTACTATGAATTTAGTTTCTGCATATGCGTATTTCGACAACTTGTGTCTCTTAAGTGCAAGTTAAATCAAAATATTTGGAAGTCCATAATCCCAAATAGATGTAAAAGCTGATGTAGAACAAATTACCAATAGGATATAAATAGGAAAGCCAAAGTCAGTTAAGGACAGATATATGCAAGAGGGACATACTCCTTAGTTTTTAACAAATTTTTCTTTAATTTAGATAATACATTTTTTTTCCAAATAAAATCGGCTTTCGGCCCTGCACCGAAGTACTGGCTACTAGGTTTGTGAATACCCTTGGGGACTTACAGTCCACCAGCAATGGCATCTGCCGAGTGGTCATAAATAACAAAGTAGCGAAGTAACTGTGAGTTTAGTTTCTGCATTTGCGCATTTTGAAAACTAATGTCTTCAGTGCAGAATAAATCAAAACATTTGGAAGTCCACAAACCGAAATCATGCAGCTGATGGTTATCAACATAATTACAGTTATAATTTAGTAATGCAATTACAATACGATTATAATAGCTACTGTATTTTATTTTAAGAACAATACAAAAAATGAAATTTAGTCATCTACCACAAATTTATACTACAATGAAATTGAAATTCATATGACTACAAAAAATCATACAGATCGCATAAATAATAATATGATTGATCAGATCTATGAGAAAGGTTAATCAGGAAAATGAGAATAATGCTCATGAATAAATCACCATGTATATGACTGAAAAAAAAACATCTTGACTCAAATTAATTTAAGGCGTTTTTTATCTATTCCCTATCTTTGTTTTGTCCTTGTGTTTGTCCTGTTGTCTGCCTTTTTATTTCAAATTTAGATTTTGATATTCCATTTGGTTACGTTTTGCCTTATCACCACGGTATTTTTTTTACAGTCTATTGATCAAAAAAATCTTAAAGGTGTAAACAAAGATCTGTATGATGTCAACGATTTAAATGTTGGGAAATCACCAGAATTTCAAACAGGGTTCAAATTATGTGAAGTAAATATAATAATGGCTTGGCCTATTAATAATGAAAAAGTTCTTTTTACAGACAGTGTACCAAAGAGTATTTTCTCAAATGCTCAATTTAGGATGCGTTATCTAAACTTTTCTTTTTATAAGAAATAAAAAAAAGTTAATCGTCCTTTCTTTTGACTTACTTTTCTCCATGGGCTTTCATAAATGGATCAAATGGATATCCCGGTCCAAAATGAAGAGTACTGCCTATAGTATCTACCCCCTGACTGTTTCCCTTGTCGTCTTGATAATTCAAATTTCCTGAAAGACATCATTTTACAATATCACTAGTACTCAAATAGCATACAAAAAAAATTAACCCAAGAGTAAACATAAAAAGGCTCGATAGTCGAACACATTGCAGCTGAAGTCGACAATTTTGCAAAGTATTACAAGCCAATCCATTTTAAAGTTAAAGATGATATTTCTGATATATGTATATAAACAACGACAATAGAATCAAAGCAAAGACAAGACAAGGATATTAGACATGAGATAAGGCACGAAAGTAGACGGACGACATTCAGAACTAAGGCATTCATAGTATGAACTCCCATTTAAACAGGCAGTGACATCAGGTGCTCGGGAAGGGTAAGAACGCCCTGCCCACACTATCAGTGAGGCATATATTGTTTTGAAATGTCTATTTAGCAACTGATTGTTAAATATTATTGCTTAACCTTAGAAAAAACCAATTAAAAATTCATGGTACATGTTAATTCTCTAGGCCCCAAGCGGTACCAAGATAAAATTTTGAAAAGCTTTTGTAAATTACAAAGTCAATATAAGAGTTAATACCTACAATGACCGAAAATTACAATCACATGCCACAATGTACAAGGCAAAGGCACTAGAAAGACCATATAATAGACTAGAGACAAAGTCATAACGATAGAAAATCGGGATAGCCGGACTTGGTAGATCTACTGGCATATATAAGACAACACAAAAAAAGCAAAAACCAAAGAACTGACAGTGTGAACTCCTATAAAACATGCAGGTGCTCCGGATGGGTAAGCATTTCCTGCTCAGCTAGCGACACCAGTCACACTATCAGTGAGTAAATCCAGGAATTATTGGGCCCGTGCTGTTCATCTTTCTGTGTGTGTGTGTGTTTCTTCATTTTTTCTTTTTTGTGCCGTACTCATGTTGTGTCTCTGTTTCTTTGTTGTTTCCGATGTTGCCATTGTCCTTGGATTATTCGTTTTGGATTGGCGGTTCGATTCTCACTTACTTTATTCAAAACCGGTTTTATCAAATCCGAGGAGACGTAAAAACTAGCTGAAATGTCTCTTTTCATTTGGGACACAGACACGTCATATCTTTCAATGCCATGGTGACGGCCATAGAATTTCTAGAGGTATGAAAGTTACAAAAACTGAATTCCTGAATAACAAGCTTTTGCTCTATTAAAAAAAAACTGTATAAACTACATGATCTACAGCAACAAATTGGCTTTGAAATGTACACTTCAAAGGCTAGAGTTATAAGTATATTGCTGCCAAGAAAAGGAATGTTTACAATTGGGAAGTTGAAATCATCACGTTTGTTATATAGCTTAAAATAGCCATAAAGCTCATTAAAATTATTGCAGTTGGAGTTAACACATGTGTTATGGTCTCATGTTCATTTACTCCATATCCTTTCGTAAACTATTCGATATTTTTTTACAAAACGAGGTACTATCAGCTTGGCATTTATTTTGAAACGAAAGAAGTTCATTTAAAAGTATGTTTCGCCTAGCTTAGTCTCTCACTTTTTGACATCTCCGAAACACTATGATTATGTTGTCAAAATGTCTCATTCAAAATTGAATTAGACTTACCGTACTTGAATTGAATTCTATTACAATGGATTATTACATGTTACCGTTCGGCGTATGCTCATGTGGAAATTCATGTTTTGGAAAAAAGTTTGGGCGGATACCGAAATGAAATGGTTCCAATACTAGTAGGTTAACAATTTCTTTTGTATTATGTTTATAAATGCATTTTCATAAAAAAGCAGTTATAAAATTTCACATCTAATAAAAATCTCTACTTCTACGACCAAAAATGCTTATAATGGAGAAACATAAAAATAACTAGATTTTCTACATGAGTGGGTGAACAATGGACAAGACCATGAAAAATTCGAAATATAAAAAAAGTTGCTTTAACATCATTCAAATTATATTTCATTCAAATCATATTAGGTACTCACAGANNNTGCCTATTGGAAGGTTTGTGGAGATACAATCTAACACCATTTAAAGTGCAAGATCAAGAAATCTCAGGCATCCAAGGGTAAGATTTAAATATTTCTCTGACGAGGCTTGCCGAGTCAGAGAACCATTGAAATCTTACCCGAGGGTGTCTGAGATTTCTTGATCTTGCACTTTAAATGGTGTTAGATTGTAGAAGAGAGATTTCTAAATTTTGCATTTTCAATGGTTTTTGATTGTTTTCTCACATTTATATAAACAAAATCAAGTACAACCAGACTATAGGTGGCGTTCGCCATGTTTAAGCAACTCACTATGACGTCGATAACGTCATATGTATTTCCTCGCGTGAAATTCTTTTCTCAGCCGTTGTTTGAGACAAGAATTTCTCACTTTTGAGACACCGAAATTCCTATTTTTAGCGGTGTTCGATTTCCTTGTCTTACCCTAGTGCAAGACAAAAAAAATCAAGTGCAGTTTACCAGTAAATATCGTGTTTGCACATAAGAGTCTTATAGTCTTCTTCTGTCCTCATTAGTGGCCAAAAGTGTATTTAATCTACGTATTACAAAATTATTATATCATTTGAAGTAAAATTTCACAAGAAAATACGAGAAAATCGTCTTTTAAAATATGGCACGCTCGGGTATACAATCCCTGATTTTATGACGTTGCAAAAAGGGACGTAACTCCTTGTGTAAACAGATGAAAAGGAGGCGACATTGTTGCGTGGGTTTAGTATGTTTTAGGGTAAAAACAGTGAGAAATAAGATCAAACACCAGTGGAAGTGCGAGACAGAAGAACCTCTGACACTCTCGGGTAAGATTTCAATCATCCCGGACTCAGCAAGCTTCGTCCGGGGCTGGAAATCTTACCCTTGGGAGTTTGAGATTCTCCTGTCTCGCACTTCTCCTGGTGTTAGATTCTTAATATNTAACTAGATTTTCTACATGAGTGGGTGAACAATGGACAAGACCATGAAAAATTCGAAATATAAAAAAAGTTGCTTTAACATCATTCAAATTATATTTCATTCAAATCATATTAGGTACTCACAGAATAGTTTTAGAAATATATGAAATGTGAGAGACTCAGCTCGGTGAAACGTACTTTAACTTGACAGATGTCCGCAATTACAAGCTAAGGACGCGAATTTAAGTAGTTTCATTTCTACACCAGTGCCTATTGGAAGGTTTGTGGAGATACAATCTAACACCATTTAAAGTGCAAGATCAAGAAATCTCAGGCATCCAAGGGTAAGATTTAAATATTTCTCTGACGAGGCTTGCCGAGTCAGAGAACCATTGAAATCTTACCCGAGGGTGTCTGAGATTTCTAAATCTTGCATTTTCAATGGTTTTTGATTGTTTTCTCACATTTATATAAACAAAATCAAAGTTTTTGTACAACCAGACTATAAGTGGCGTTCGCCATGTTTAAGCAACTCACTATGACGTCGATAACGTCATATGTATTTCCTCGCGTGAAATTCTTTTCTCACCCGTTGTTTGAGACAAGAATTTCTCACTTTTGAGACACCGAAATTCCTATTTTTAGCGGTGTTCGATTTCCTTGTATTACACTAGTGCAAGACAAAAAAAAATCAAGTGCAGTTTACCAGTAAATATCGTGTTTGCACATAAGAGTCTTATAGTCTTCTTCTGTCCTCATTAGTGGCCAAAACTGTATTTAATCTACGTATTATAAAATTATTATATCATTTGAAGTAAAATTTCACAAGAAAATACGAGAAAATTGTCTTTTAAAATATGGCACGCTCGGGTATACAATTCCTGATTTTATGACGTTGCAAAAAGGGACGTAACTCCCTGTGTAAACAGACGAAAAGGTGGCGACATTGTTGCGTGGGTTTAGTATGTTTTAGGGTAAAAACAGTGAGAAATAAAATCAAACACCAGTGGAAGTGCGAGACAGAAGAACCTCAGACACTCTCGGGTAAGATTTCAATCATCCCGGACTCAGCAAGCTTCGTCCGGGGCTGGAAATCTTACCCTTGGGAGTTTGAGATTCTCCTGTCTCGCACTTCTCCTGGTGTTAGATTCTTAATATCTCAAACGGCTAAAATAGGTACTGGCTTGTCTCAAATGTGAGAAATGATTATCAAATAACATCTGTGGGCCGTATCGTCTACAACATGAAAAAAAGACCACTAAAATAATCATCATGATCATGCAAAAGAAGTACTGTATTATTTTTCTACAAATATATATTTTTTTACAAGTAGAGTGTAGAACTGTTTCTTACTTCTCTTCAATTTACTATCATAAACCAAATACACTGGGGTCGAAGAGCGACCCGCGAATTTCCTTATTTATGTGAATACTTGTATAGGTGCTACTTGATTAAATGCATAACTTATGTTAATGTGTACCTTATTGCAGTCCATTTGTTATTGGTTAATGAAACACTTAACCGAGTCGCATCTATAGAAAATTAAATGCCATTGACATAAATAAGGGAAATCTCGCGTCGCACTTCTGTCTCAGTGAAATACTTAAGTAATTAAACCTTCTGTTTAACAAAAAAAAAGAAAATTATTACCTCTTGATTCAACAATGTCGATTTCACCAGAGGCAGGCCACTGTCCATAGGCATTCCAAACAGGTAACATCCATATTGCTGCAAGGAAAGAAAACATGTGATTCGAGGTAAATGTAGGTAATACAAAATCACCAGACAGAGTTGTAAAGAGCCGAATTCTAACGAGAAAAATCACCAGATAGAGTTGTAAAGAGCCGAATTCTAACGAGAAAAGATAAAAGCAGCGCAGGTGACAAAAACCACCGAAAAATTGGAAAGGTAGACTCGATTTATGTAATGCACTAAATTACTTCGGCATACAATACCGAAGCAAAAGTTTGAATGGGGAAATTCTAAAATAAAAAAAAAATCACAGCAATGGAGATTCAAAAGAAACTGCAGAAATACTACGGCGACAAAACAAATTAACAGAAACTTACAAAAATGCCATAAAACTTAAGCACTAAAACATGTATAAGTAAACACACCTTTACAAACTAGAGTTTCATCAGGTGTCCTCAAGGCTAGCACAATGCAACGAAGGTGTTATTCGTTAGAATATATAATAGTAAGACTTTCAAGAACAAAAAGTGAAAGCATAAAATACTTATTTTCAATTAAACACAGAGGCTTTCCTTTTTAGTGACTAGATGTATTCAATTTGTTTCCAAAATCAAAATATATACATTCAACACTAAAAAACTATCTGTAATTGTTTTTCTCATTTAAGAATTCAGTAAAAAAAAATATACTCTATTTTTATTTGTAAATAGCATTTATCTATTGCTAGCGAAATTCACCAATGTTTAGACAAACCAGTTTCGTGCGTTCTGGAGAGAAATCCTGAGTTTTCTTATTTCAATTGTTGGTTTCCTGCAGCAAATGAATATTTTGGCTCAAAAATATATTGTAAAGTTAAAGATACAAATTGAAATAATGGATTTACAAAATTGGAAGTGTATAACAATTACATGCAAAGTCTCCTGAGATATCCTGGGGACTAGGATTTTCTTGACCTTCATCAAATTATTAGCCATTAATAAATGTTTATCAACGATAAGAAAATATAAATAGATGGCCGACTTGCAGGCTTGAAAATCAGCTTTAAAACACCAAAGTCGCCCGTAAGTAACTACATATTAGTTGAAATGAACTTTTTTGTACTAAAATAATGAAATGGAGTAAATATGAAGTTCTACAAAAATATTTTAAAATCCAGTAATGGAACAGCGCTTTTATTTTTTTGTTCTTCATCTTTAAGTCCCTATGAGGCCTTCAACAATAAACTTTGCTGATACCTCGTTATCAAAACGGCCGCTAGTAACGGTTTGGTTGGAATCTATTGCTAGATGTCGAACAACGCGACATCTATGTCTATTTATCTTATTGATAACATTGTGCTTATTATTTTCAAATGAAATACTTAGTAACTTTCACCAGTAGATATGTTATAACCTCCTTTGTCCATTTTGATCTTTTATCACGATCTTGACAAGCTTAACAGTCAATAAATTTCAAAATAGGGAAAGGTACTCAGTAATAAATAAAATCACTGGTCAAACTTTTTTTCTGTTAATTGGGGCTTGTAAGGATACATACTTGCATTTTATGCACCTTTTACTTTGAATTGCAGCAGCCATTTTTATTCACATTTAAGTTAAAAGATACTAAGCTTTGTTCAAGAAGAAATAAACGAGCATTAGTTTTGGTTTTGGTTTGTAAAAACGAGTAAAGATGTTTTGTATAGTATTTGCATTACATATACTGAACATCAAGAGAAACGCACCAGCAACGTGTATTTCTTTGTATCTTAAAATTCAAAAGCAAATATCTCTTCAAATACTTGTCAGAACATGTTGAAATTTTGGCAGTTTGTATCTGTAATCATGCTAACAAAATTCTGAAAAAAAAATAAAGATTTTTGATTTCTCAGTTTCAATTTTTCAAAAAATCACTTTTTCACCAAAATATGCAAAAATTACGAAAAACAATGAAAATTCAACTCTTTTACTCCTAACTGTTAGACATCGACAGGAAGAACTTCTTTGGTAACTATGGACAATAAACTTTACAACAAAGCCATTTTAAGGAATGCAATTCTTGGACTTTTGTTTTCGTAAACTTTCCATACAAATTGTTCTGCTTCATTATGAATTTTGTTTTGACAAAAAATGGCTTGTTTGTGTTAGACCTTTAGAATTAAATAAAAATACATGAGTAATTAAAAAAGTGTTATTATTATAGAAGCTGAGCAGCATTAAAATGTGGTGCATTTCTTCCGATGTTCACTATGTATCTAAAATATGCTATGTTAAATTGATACAGGTCAATTTAATTGGCTGATTGAAAATTAATGAAATTGTTCAGGTCTAGTATAGCAGTTCTTGAATATTTATCATTGGTAAGAGAACATTGTATATGTAAATGTCCTTATTGATAAGCTTATCTGCCACATAGTCAATTTGAGCGCCAGGGTTTTCTTAAATGATAATGATTTCCTCCTCTTATCAAAAATATGCGATTATGTAATGAATTTTGTAAGTAAGTGTGTACCTAAAACAAAGATGTAAGTGAGAACCGAACCGTCAATCTAAAAGCGAACAATCCAAGGACAATGCCAACACCAGAAACAAAAAAGGCAGAAAAAAACAAAGACACAACCTGGGTACAGCACAGAAAAGAAAACTGAAGACGCTCACACACAGAGATGAACAACACGGACCCAATATAAAACCATGGGTGAGATCAGGTGC
>MJUU01071999.1:1607-15421 GCA_002080025.1 Modiolus philippinarum
TAACTCGCATCTCGACTTTTTTAACTCGCATCTCGACTTTTGTAACTCGCATCTCGCAACTCGACAATAAGAAACCCTCTATCCTTTGGTATATTTTGATATCTTCCAATTTCTATTTCTAAATTATGGTCACTAACCCGAAATTTAGTTAAAAGCATCTAGGTTTAAAATTTGATATTTCTAATAAATATTGTTCTACATGTAGTTTAATGTCCGACTTAATTTTGCCATAAATAAACAACTTAGAATTTTCTGAAAAAGATGCTATATGTTTAGTGTTTTTTTACAATAAAACTCATTCACAATTTGTTTGATTTTATTTTTTAAACGACATTTAACATTATTAAAAGTTGGTTTAAATTCTCAAATTCAACTTCTATCTCGTTAGATCAATATGATTTAAGCATGTAAGCAATCTTACGCATGAAATTCATCGATTTTCTCAGCCTACCGATTCAACTATATACATGGATTGCATATCTTTTCCATTCCGGATTTGACTCTTCATTTCGACGAGGTCATCTGGGGTCAACCGGAGTAAAAATGACGTAATCCAACGTTGGAGCAAGGGACAGATATTTTCTACCAACGAATCTTACGTTGTTATTCAACATATAGGTAAAACATCGTTTTCAACTGACAATGAAATCCACGAGGAACATTTCCAACCCACAAAAAACGAAACTTGAATGGAAATGAAGAAATTACTATCTTCGTCTATCAGCGTCTTGGAACCAGTTTTGTACCAGATTACTCCTTATTTAGCTAAAATAATGAGTGATCCCGCAAATGCGCAATCGGTGTATAGCCCATATATGTAGTCAGAACGTAATAAGATCTTAACCAGAATATGTGCTGGATAATAAAAAAACATTTTTCACTATTATTTTTACCTTTAAATGGCAAGAAATCAGTTTATTCAGTGTCGTCTGCTATTTTGTATTGACATCGCATTAATGACTACCTTATTTAGACACTTGGAGAGCATGGCGTCCGTGGTGTAGTGGTAGCGTGTTCGCATCACCTCTTGGCGGTAAGGGTTCGAATCCTATCTGCGGACCTTGCATTTTTTGCAGATTTTTATGGCATGAATTATATTTTATAGCAATTTTATTACGTTTTTTCCTTGCAAAAATGTGTTTGCATCATATTCCTTCCCCAAAAAAGGCTCGTAACGCCAGGATATTTTTTTAAGCCTGCAAAAAACTCCCCACCATTTCGCTACACTATGCTCCGCTCCGTTCTGGGCGTTTTAACCTCATATAAAAAAATTATAGTTATAGCCGATTTAACGTCAGATTCCTCATTTCCCTGCCCCGCGTACCCCAGAATTTTTCTATCCAGTATTTCACCGGATGCAAAAAAACTCCCACCCCATGTTTTTTTTAACTTTCTCATCAGATCATATGAGAGGTAGTGCTGATTGGATTTCTTGCTCAGCTTAAATCCAGTGCTCCGAACGAAGGCTCCTTGCAAGGGACCCTTTCTTTTGTTGAGCGTGGGGCAGGCCCATGCCTTGGTGGTCTCCCCTTCTCGATTTTTTAGAGTGAGAATTTTGCTTTTGCCAAATTTTCCTTCCACTTCTACCACCTCCAAGATCTTATAGATCACTCCTGTGGGCAAGTCCTTCTATGTGAGGGCTTCCTGATTCTGGTACTGCATCCTCTCCTGAAAGGCGTCTTCGCTGATAAAGTCGTCACCCCCATCTTGGGAGATTTTGACGAATCCATTGTGTACGAAAGTCATATTTCTTGTATTTACCCTATGCTCAATAGGAATACCGTCCGCCGTTTGCATTTGGCCGTCGAGGTTAGGATTTTCATGGAGGATTCTGCATGAGTGGGGCAGAATCGGCCTTTTCATACTACTCATGCAACTTGATGGGTTCCTTGCGAAGGCGTTTTAAGTAGCGAAGTAAAAATACTTGTATGCATATGCACCCTCAAAAAACACCTTGTACCCCAAAATTCAAATTTAAAGGGTACATGTACCCCAACTGCAAAAAGCAGTGGGCATGCTGGCTGTCTAAGGAGGAGATATTACAGTCGTAAGATTGTTTTGTTTTCCTTTGACATTTCGGCCAAGGATGAAGACAATAATATTCACTCTTTGTACTGGATACATAAATTAAGCTAATGCCTATACAAACAATCATTTTATTTTAGCCTCCGTTATATAGATAATACTTTGCCATTAAACAACCTTAGCTTTGGTTATTTCCCTGAACTTATCTAACCAAAAGAGCTCAAAATTTAAGATACCACAACACTTCCACATCAGCCTTATTCCTTGACCATCATCTGGAAATTGACAACAAATGTAGACTTAACTCTAGGCTGTATCACACACGCGATTGCTTCACTTTTCCAATAGTCAATTTCCCCTTTCTTTGTAGTAACTTTCAAACAGCACCATCATATGGAGCTTATTTCTCCAAACTTATTCACTACTCAAGGGCATTTGGTCCATATAGTAACTTTCTTGATAGAGCGTGGTCGTTCACAAAACGGTTACAAAATATTTTCAAATATTTTGATTTTATCTGCACTGATGAGACATAAGTTGTCGAAATGCGCATTTGCAGAACCTAAATTCACAGTAACCTCGGTATTTTATTATTACATAAACAAGAGTATGTTACAAATAACTTGAAGTCATCAATGCATAAGTTTTACGGTGGACATCACAATCTTTTAGACCACTATGGGATATTTGATATAAAGGGGCTACCTTGCATTATTCTTGTAAATTATGGTTGAATTTGCTTCGATAAGTTTTCAGAGGAAATAATCAAAATATGATTTTCCCGTATGCTAAAATGTTAAATTAATATTCCATGCTGTCAGACTTGTCTTTTTGTCTGGAAGACGCATATGAGCAATCATGTTAAAGATACAACCCATACAACATTCCAGTACATATTGGTCAAATTTACTTGTGCTGCTAAAATAATGCTTGTCTCATTTGGTGTAAGGTTAAACTATGTTCCTCGCTTGCAGACATCCTTTTTTTTTTTGGTTGAATCACATTATTCCTCTAAATTTTGAATGAATTTACTTCTATGGTTTCAGAGGAGATTATCAAAATATGATCTTCCGTAAGGGTCTAGTGTTAAGCTATGTATTACGCTGGCGGTCATGTACAGTAGGGTGCAGACATAACCTCTCGCCAAGTTAACTTGAACCAGTCATAAAAGCTCTTCTAAGTTAACTTAGGACCGTTTTCAAGTTAACTTAGACCAGTCATAGAGCAGTCATAAAAGCTACTCTAAGTTAACTTTAGAACTGTTCTAGAGCCCTGACTGCTTTGACATGTTCTGGTCATAGAGCCCTGACTGCTCTGACCTGTTCTGGTCATAGAGCCCTGGCCGCTCTAACCAGTCATAGAATCCTGACTGCTCTGACCTGTCATAGAGCCCTAACTGCTTTAATGTTACAGCAATGGAAACGTTTAACATTCCCAAATTAGCGCTCATCTTGTGCATCCATCGTGTACGTGCACTCGTCGTGTAAAGCGTGGGCGTGTATCGTGTAACGTTCCCCGTTCATTGCGTGTATCGTGTAACGTGCATTCAAAATACCACATTTTATAGATATATTTGCCCGTTTTCTTTGCCTAGAAAAATTGCTTATTTTCATGACAATTTCGAACAAATAAATTATTTATTTCCACCACAAGTAGGATTCAAATAGAAAAATCTATTTATTTGATTTCTCTGGGACCTGGGACTAATATAAGTCCCAGCTGGGACCAAGATTAAATCATTTATTTATAAAATCGCCCAATTCCCACCCCTGAAAATCAACTGGTCATCCTCTTATTTTTATTTTTTGAAAGATAATATATATGTACAACTGCAACTTAACTTTAAAAAATATCAACATATAGGGTATCACATGTTTTGGGCTATACTATTCATAAAGAAAATCTATCTTTTCTTATATATTTTAGGTTAAATTACAGTAAGCTGAAGTATTGCGGCCATCGATATAATATCGAATGAAGAAAATCTGCCTTTTCTTATATATTTCATGTTAAATTACAGCAAGTTGAAGTATTGCGGGCATTGATATAATATTGAATGAAGAAAATCTCCTTTTTCTTAAATATTTTAGGTTCAATAACAGAAAGTTGAAGAATTGCGGGCATCGATATAATAACGAATGAAAAAAATCTGCCTTTTGTTATATATTTTAGGTTAAATTACAGAAAGTTGAAGTATTGCGACCATGGATATAACATTTGTATAATATCAAATGAACAAAAATCTGCCTTTTCTCATATATTTCATGTTAAATAGAAGCAAGTTGAAGTATATTGCGGGCATGGATATAATATCGACTGAAGAAAATCTGCTTTTTCTTATATATTTTAGGTTAAATTACAGAAAGTTGAAGTATTGCAGCCATTGAAATAATATCGAATGAAGAAAATCTGCCTTTTCTTATTTATTTCATGTTACATTACAGCAAGTTGAAGTATTGCAGCCATTGATATAATATCGAATGAAGAAAATCTCCTTTTTCTTATATATTTTAGGTTAAATAACAGAAAGTTGAAGTATTGCGGGCATCGATATAATATCGAATGAAGAAAATCTGCTTTTTCTTATACATTTTAGGTTCAATAACAGAAAGTTGAAGTATTGCAGGCATCGATACAATATCGAATTAAGAAAATCTGCCTTTTGTTATATATTTTAGGTTAAATTACAGAAAGTTGAAGTGTTGTGACCATCCATATATAATATCAAATGAAGAAAATCTGCCTTTTCTTATATATTTCATGTTAAATAAAAGCAAGTTGAAGTATTGCGGGCAGCGATATAATATCGACTGAAGAAAATCTGCTTTTTCTTATATATTTTTGGTTAAATAACAGAAAGTTGAAGTATTGCAGGCATTGATATAATATCGAATGAAGAAAATCTGCCTTATCTTATATATTTCATGTTAAATTAGAACAAGTTGAAGTATTGCGGGCATCAATATAACATCGAATGAAGAAAATCTGCTTTTTCTTATATATTTTAGGTTAAATAACAGAAAGTTGAAGTAATGCGGTCATCAATATAATATCGAATGAAGAAAATCTGCCTTTTCTTATATATTTCATGTTAAATTACAGCAAGTTGAAGTAGTGCGGGCTTCGATGTAATATCAAATGAAGAAAATCTGCTTTATCTTTTATATTTTAGGTTAAATTACAGAAAGTTGTAGTATTGCGGGCATTGATATAATATCGATATAATATCAAATGAAGAAAATCTGCTTTTTCTTATATATTTTAGGTTAAATTACAGCAAGTTGAAGTATTGCGGCCATCGATATAATATCAAATGAAGAAAATCTGCCTTTTCTTATAAATTTTAGGTTAAATTTCAGCAAGTTATAGTATTGCGGGCATCGATATAATATCAAAGTAAGAAAATTTGCCTTTTGTTATATATTTCAGGTTAAATTACAGCAAGTTGAAGTATTTCAGGCATCGATATAATATCGAATGAAGAAAATCTACTTTTTCTTATATATTTTAGGTTAAATTACAGATAGTTGGAGTATTGGGCCATCGATATAATATGAAAAGAAAAAAATCTGCTTTTTCTTATATTTTTTAGGTTAAATTACAGAAAGTTGAAGTATTGCGGGCATCGATATAATATCGAATGAAGAAAATCTACTTTTTCTTATATGTTTAAGGTTAATTAAATTACAACAAGTTAATTTTAGTATAATGTGGATGCATCATTTTAACGTGAAAATGAAATATGCACCTCATCTAATATTTGATGTTTGTGGCTGTTTACAGCATATTTTATTTGTTTATTCATTTATTTGTTTTTTTTTACGGAAATTTACAGTATTACAATTTTCGAGTACATAAAAGTGACTGTTTTCTGATAGTTCTGATATGGTTACGGCAAAACTGAAGAAAATTGCACTCAATGTGTGAAAAATTTGTGCGTTCTATCTTTGTGTGAATCGTGTGCGCGTGGTAGGGAATGTGGGACCCAGGTGTGGGACGTATCCATCGCTGTATAAAATTTTGAGTATTCACAGTTCTTGTATTGTTTATTTAGAGCTATACGACTTATCAGAGCAGTCAGGATTCTATGACAGGTTAGAGCGGTCAGGGCTCTATGACTGGTCAGAGCAGTCAGGATTCTATGACTGCTCCAAGTAAACTTCAAGTTAACTTAGGACTGTTCTCATGACTGCTCCCCAAGTTAACTTGGACTGGAGGTTATGTCTGCACCCTACTGTATTTTTGTCGTATTCAAAATAAATAAGTATCCTTCGTAAAGGACCTTTCATTCCAATATAGTTTGGCCAAATTTGATATTACACTTTCAGAGCAGATTAAAACAAGAGGCTTTCAAGAGCTTTTATCGCTCACCTGGACCCTGGCTAACATAGATAGTGTTTGTTAAAGGATCTAAATTAAACTATGGTTACACTTTGCCTAGGGTGTTCTTAGAGGACACGACCTTTTAACGTGTTTCAGTTGGGCTCAACTTTGATTCCCTCTTCTACATGGGAACATCAAGGACTGTTGTGGCCTAGTTTGGTTCCAATTGGCTAAGCAGTTGCAGGAAAGATCCTCCAAAGTGTTTTCATATAGAATCCAATGTTTAACTATGTTTACTGCTGGCATCTATCATGGATATAGCGCGGACATACATGTAAAAACACCTGTTTTGCATGTATTGTGCCCAAGTATGGTTTCAATTGGCCCAACAATTTCAGAGACGAAGATCTTTGAATGAAAAGTTTCGACAGACGACAGACGAAAAGTGATGCCAAAACCTCACCCTGGTTATAGCCAGGAGAGCATATGATGTTTACCAACCGGGTCCTATGTTTAACTATGCTATGCACTGGCGGCCATATTCTATACGGATCAGAATGACGTACATGAGTACTTTTTGTAAAGGAATTTCCATGCATCTATAGTGCCATGTTTGTTCTAATTTATGTCAGTAATATGATAAAACGTATACTGGTATATGCACAACTATGTGGTGCTTGCTACAACATCAAGTTCTGCTGAGTATAGTATCAGAGGAGTTGTGCTGAAAACTTTGTGATGAATAGATATACAAGCATGACAGAAAGTTGGGGATACATGGTTAACTTTACCAACGGTCATTGTTACTTTGTCCAAGAGCTGAAAAAATATCAATTCAAGATAAACAAGAGGAAAGCATGAAGACGAGACACATTTACGTGACAATTTAGGTTAATGTCACTGCTCACTCAAGTCAAAATATGACCAAGCAAAATAGACTCTTTAATATGAAGGAAGTCTTCCGCCGTTGCATGCTAACAGATGATTCGGAAAGATTTATCATGAGGCAAATAGACTCGTGTTCATTGTCCTTCCTTGTCATCACTGTTTTGTTTATCAAGCGACTATCTATGCATTTTTTCATAGTTCTTTCTGTGAGAATAATTTCATTTCCTTCAAATCTCTCTATTACCAACTGATGTCTGGAAAAGCTTAACAGAAACTAAAAGATTTTACAACTCAAATTAAAAGAACCCATAAGAACAACCAAGAAGTTAATCTTGTGATAAAAGACCTTTAAAAAAGCGACCACTTTTGATTTTTTTATATCATTAATGATTATTTATTTTTTAAGGTAGTTAAATTTCGCATTTCCCACATTTTTGTGAATTCCCCCTTCCCTATTTTTTTCATCATTTTTCCCATTTCCCTAAATATTTGACTCCTTTTTCCCATTTCCAAAAACCGTGGTATATACCTCTACTGGTGGACTGAAAGTTCCTGAGGTTATTTTTCGGCAAATAATCTATTACATCGTTGCAATTATCACTTGTACCTATACCTCTTATGCTGGAACTTGGATCTGTAAGACACAGTTTTGGGGCAACCTTGGACCACAGGTATTTTTGGACCGGACTATATATGGAACCCCTTTCATAACATCCCCTTTCTTCAGTTAAAATGTTTTTATGACTGTACCATGAAATGTATCGCTACAAACGCATAGAATGCTATCAAAAAGTGTTTTTCTTGAAGTAATTACGTGGTGTCTACTTAGATATAAACCAGAGGGTAAGAAGACTGAACCTGTATCGCTCACCTTGGTCAGGAGATATTCCATACACCATTCTTGGAAAGTTTGGTTTAATTTAAACAAGACGCTTCAGAGGAGTATGCTATGTTTAACCATGTCTTGTGCTGGCAGCCATGTTTTTTGGCAGACTGGAAAAAATTCGGCAATCTTTGTGGAGGACCTTCCATACATCATTCCTGTAAACTTACTATGAGGTATGAGTGCTTGCTCATTGCTGAAGACATCATGGTGACCTTCAGGATGACGAACAACAATAAAAGCGTTGTTCCATTGTTAAATTTGATTTTTCTTTATTTATACTGTGATCTTGTCTCATGTACATTTACACCATATCCTTTTATTTATTCTGCAAAGTTTCGTTAAAATTGGTCCAGCGGTTTCAGAGGAGATAGCAAAAATGTTAAAAGTTTACGTACGACGTTGGACGCCGACGGGACCCCATGTGATGACAAAAGCTCACACGGCCATTGGCCAGGTGACCTAAAAAAACGAAGCGACTCTCATTCTCGCATAGAAAAGTTTGTGTGATAGTATTCAAAATGGTACATAGCTACATTTTTCAAAGTACAAAGGCATAACATAGAGGTTCTCATGAGCCTATATCGCAAACCTGGAACCTTGTGCTTTAACATTTGTAAAGGTAAGTTTTCCATTTCCAGCAATTCTAAATTTTACCCAGACCTGAAAGGCGGGATTTTGATGTATCACCTGTAAGAAATATTTTCAAAAAGTTGAAAAAAACACGCCCATAGTGACCTAGTTTGGTTTTACCAGGTCAGGTAGTTTTCGAGTAAAAGGTCTCTTAATGCATTCTCCCATATGGTCCAATGTAAAACTACGTTCCCTTCAGACGGCCATCTTGGATAAGGTACAAACAAGAAAAATTCTTTTTTTGAGAATAAAGTATGGTTCCAGTTGGCCCAGTGGTTTCAGAGAAGATCTTTGAAAATGTTCCTATAGGGTCATTTGTTAAACCATGTTTTCCGCTGACTGCCGTCTTGGATAAGGTGCGAACAAGAAAAACTTTTTTGTCGAAGTGGAGCACCCAAAGACTACTATGACTAAGTATGGTTCCAACTGGCCTGGTGGTATCATAGGAGAAGATCTTTGAATGAAAAGTTTACGACGGACGGACGACGGACATAAATTGATGACAAAAGCTTACCCTGCTTATAGCACGGAGAGCTAAAAACGAGAAAAAAATCCGAAAAAAGATTAAAAAGATGGGAGTCCAAGTCGGGTCCTTCCGCAAATGCCTGTTATAACAATCGGTATCGAACCACGCATTTGAACACAGCGATTTAACCAAACCATAAATATCGCTGAATACGTATTAGAATGATCAATAATTAATCCAATGTTGCCATGCATTTCTACCAATCTATGGTGCCACTGGAGGCCATTTGCCCATCTATCGTACACCTCAACCAAGTACTGACAAATCCAGGTTCAAATGTTCATCTCTAGTCGAAAGACATGGCCTTCTTGGATGGGTTGTGGGCTCAGTGCAGACACAAGGGGGGGGGGGGTCTGAAACGCTTTTTATGATCAAGTTGATTCCATTTAAAATAAATACCGATATTTCTTCTAATTCAGATTCTGTAGAAGGCCATGGTAGCTATTTATGCCTTGCCAATAAAATATATTGTAAGACCAAAACTACAAAAGGTAGGTTATCACAAATCAAACTAGAAGCTCAGCGCACCGACCAATCGTTCATCTGAGAAACTGTAAATCAAAAAGAAGTTAACAATCTTTGCAAAAGACCTTTTATATATCATTCCTGTAAAGTTTGGTTTAATTTTCTACAATAGTGCCAGGGCAGATGACAAAACTAATGTTTTCCATATAGGGTCCAATGTTAAACTATGTTCCACGCTGGTGGAAATGTTTTTTTTTATCAGAATTGAACTAAATTGGCATTCCTGTAAAGTTTGGTTGAATTTTCTCCTGTGATTTCTTGGGGGATGATGAAGATTTGAAAAGGTAAAGGACAAACAGACGCTAAGTGATGACAAAAGCTCATAATGAATTTCTGGGTCAGGTGAGTTTACAATGCGTCCTAGTCTTGTGCTTGTCGCGTATAAATTTTCGCCAGCCACTGCCTGACAAAACTACATTGTAACATTATTGATACAAATGTTACTAAAGAACAAAGAAACTGTACTAGATTAAAATGCCCGGATTTGTAATAATATTTCATTCAGCGGCAGATTGAAGTATGCATAGTAGTAAACTCACGTGTAAGAAGCATTTATTGGAGCGACCCTATATATGATTAAGAGCAAACATAGAACTCAATGATTCCAATCTTTAAAGGAAAATTTAAGGTATGAGGTATGGTTTGGTGTTTCAATGAACAAAAGAGGGATATGGGGTAAATGTACATAGGATAAACTCCCTAAACACATGGCAAGAAAATGCAAATGAAACGCTACCAATGTTGATATTCATCTTGAAATTACAATGAGGTCTTCAACAATGACTGAGAAACCACTCATACCTCAAAGTAAGTTCAAGATAGCCCCTAGCGTTGATTTAAGAGGAACTTGCCTGATGTCGAACAAAGCTACATCCATGTTATCCCTGTCCCAATAACAGCAGACAACATCGACAATGAAAGACAATGCCTTTCCAATGGAGTTAATTGTTAAATCGTGGTTCCATTGGCTGTCACCTTGGATGTGGTACGTATATGCGGGACATATTTTGTAAATAAACCACCAATGAACTATTGTGACAAAATTTTAAAGTTTGAATTTCCTCAGTAAGAGTTGATCTTTAACCGTCAAAAGAGTTCGGGTGGCAGACGGACGTTGAGTTATGACAATAGCTTATCTGGCAGTTGGGAATGAAAAGTGTTCCCAATAAAATGTTGCTGAAAGATTTTTTTGTAGAACTCTTAAGGAAAATGATAGGGGAGTTTGTATTGGCGACTTGGTATCAGCATTCAACCAGATCCAAAATATGCCAGACAAATCCCGGTAAAAATTTATGTTTCGCGTATTTGTTATTGTCTTTTGTTTACACACACACACAGGATAAATAAAATAAAAGTAAATAAAAAGAAAAAAAAATTGGCATTCGGATCTCGCGCAGATAATCATCACAAAATAGTATTGACTTTTGTGCCATTCTCTCAAATATTCGAGTGGAATCTTTCGACCCATCGACCCATCTTTCTAAATTACGTTTTGTCTTTTTCTTTCCTTTTCAAGATTGTGGTCTTGGAGTTAGTGGTCTACCTGTATTGGGTTTTATTTGCATGCTTATTATATTATAGGGAAACGGGATACCCATAAACCGGTTTAACCCTACCGCTAGCTGTCGCTAGTGCCGGTACACAGTCCGGCTATCCCGAGTTCCTATCGTTGTTTATGTTTGTCATTTGTCAGTTTAATGTTTTTCGTGTGCAGTTCCCTGGTGGGTTGTGGCATGTGATTGTAATGTTCGGCCATTGTAAGTGTTTCCTGTTATCTTTGCTTCTTTAATTATGTTAAAATCGTTTACGCGAGAGTTTGAGAAATTATTGATTTCTATAAGTGTAAATACTGTTTTATATATATATTTCCCCCGCAGAGCCGAATGCACTATCATTGACCAGACTTAACTAATCGATCAAATTGATAATCTATCACTCATCAATTAAAATCAAAGTAGTTCGACTAATCGAACACTCATCTATCAAACTCTCTGAGGAGTTTGATGGATGATTTTGATTAGAAATTTTGATCGATTTCTGATTGATTAATGTTCAATTGTTCAATAATACCACATTAACATCAGCCATCTGAATTGTTTTATTATATTTTGTTGAACCACTCTACATATCTCACGGCTGCGAAACTCGATGGGTTCAACCGAATTGTACTACCAGGAAGTTAATAAATACAAAGTGACAGTTCCTGTTATGTCACTCCATGTAAAACTGGTCAAAGATTTAAAAAAGATCTAAACCCTTATAAAAGTCTGCGTTTTAAGACAGAAATCTTGTTTATTGTATAGACAGTCGCTTCGGGGCGATTCTAAAATTTGTACAAAAAGGAAAAAAATAATTTACCATTGTTATTCGAAAACAAAACGAAAGGGTTTTTGATTATATACATTTTATTCTATAATTTTATATGGAGTGACATTCTTTGATTTGTCGAACTACACTTATTTAGCGTTAATCGCAGATTTCCGGACGCCGGTTATTTGGTTGAGAACATCGAGTTTCCCAGTCGTGTATCTGTTACTGCAATAGTACTAAACGCTGTCTTAAGTTAAAGATTACATATCGTTTAAGAATCGTTCATAAATTTCTGATCAAAATCATCGATCAAACTCCTCAGAGAGTTTGATTGATAATTGTTCGATCAATCTAACTACTCAATCGATTACTGTTCGATTTAAATTGATGAGTGATCGATTATCAATTTGATCTATTAGATAAGTCTGGCATTAGCAGTTCACGGGCAGTTAGACAAATACACAAATTTTCCGGGATTTGTCTCACTTATTTTTGTGATCGGTTGTACATAATTTTGTAATTATTCGCCGCCAGGAGGCGGCGAATATATTTGATACGATATTTTGAAACTTCAGTGGAGGAGCACGTGACCAGGAGCAGTTGTTTGTTTTCCATTAGAATCGATCTAATGTGTCCTAATCTTTTACAATGAAGATACCTTTTCAAGAAGATAGGAAATATTTTTAAATTATTTATTCAAGAAAATTGTTTACAAAATTATTAATTTAATTTTCATTAATATTATAACTAATGTGAAAGGGAAATCAATAAGACAAGGGAGACGGGTTATGCTTGCTTGACTTTTCTGTTACATGTCCGGAGGAGTGTGTCTGGATATCATGATGCAGATGCATGATTACCTTAATTGCAATGGTTTTCAAGTTGGAGGTTGCATATTGTTTCCAATTATTATTGTTATTATTACTATTAATTTTTGGTCGTTCATAAAAAAAAATAATAAAAAATGATAAATACATAAAGCGAGAACCAGCGTATCCGGCGCAATCTTTTTACCAAACACGTGTGCGTCAGATATGGGTTAATTGATATAGGTCAACATTAGTGAGAGTGAAAACAAAAGAAAATCTGTTGAAGTGGGTCAAGATAGCGTGCTTTGGATCCCGATCATTTTAACAAAAATAACAAAAATCATAAAAATGGAACAATTAATAAAATGAATTAAAACCAAACAATAACAATAATGACCTTCAATCATCTTTGAAATACCATAAAGTATAAACACGGGTCAAATTGCTTGACTGCTGTGTAATGATTATTTTACTACACTATAAATTATCTCAAATGCCTAAAATCTAAATTACTCTATTGGCAATTACTAAGCAAATATATAAAATAAGCTGTTGACTGTATTATCAGTTGGAAATAAATCGATACTAATTAAGAATGTCTACTAACAATGGTTCAACATTACAATCACCAAAAACAAGTCAGCCTTCAACTGATTCAATCAAATGAGAAACAATCTTTCAAATTTAGTACATTTTGGTGTTGTCAATCTATATTTACTATTAAAAACAAATGTCAAATTGAGAGGTTGGTGTACGGGCCCTATGTTTCACTCTCACGGGTGTTACGCTTATAACATTTAATCAACATGTATTAAAAAGATCATCTTTAACGGAAGAAAGTTTCCTTTTTAATATGAAACCAGTAAACATCACAAACATGAATACAATGATC
>MJUU01072000.1:0-15046 GCA_002080025.1 Modiolus philippinarum
GCCTACAACAAAAACTATATTTTATTTGATATGTTTAATTTATGGTTTTAAGCAGTACTATATTTAATATTGAGCAGTACCTAGACAACGTTTCCACACTAGCAAAAAGTGAGGAAATTGCAATGAGCACAACTTGTATATTTCATAATTTTGACCTTGGCACAACCTCATTATGGTTTCGTAAATCCCTTGGACTACACAAAGCCTCTACCAAGCGTGTTCTACAGACATGTAATATGGACAGCAATATAAATTTGAAAAAAATCAGAATCTTCTTAAACGACTTTTAAAATTTATTATCAAAGATTTAGACAATACCCAACCAATATCAGCTTTTAAAAGATAAAACACATAATCAGAAAATACAAATTAAGGCATATAAACTTGACACCTTTCTAAGGCGCTGGTTTTGTTTAGTTCCTGTCATGATTGTTTGCTTTTTTTATTTCACATTTATCTACTTCAGTTTTTCTCATTTCAAAAAAAAAAAATCTAACATAAAACTTTGTAGACCCTTTTCATGTTCTGCACCAACAGACACGATTTTTGGATAGTCCAAATGAAAATGAAACAAATGTAAATCAAGTTGAATATCCTTTAACATTTCATTAATATCTGTAAGGTTGCATTCAATTTGCGTCAACAGGTTTAGAGTATGTGGTTGGAAAGCATTGTAACTATAGAGCGTAATTTGTTAATGAATTCAAACCTGTTGCTGGTCAATTTGATACATTTTTTACATATTGCTCTTTTTGTTTCAAATGGAAGCAAACCATTTTCGAATGCGGTCCCGAGTTTAAGAATACATTTTATGATCTATGTTTTTTCTTTAATTCACCAGGGTATTCACCAACCACGTAGTCAGTACTTGGTGCTGACCCGAACACCGACTTTATTGAGACTTGCAATATCTAAATTTAACGGAATTTTGTTTAAAACTAAGGAGTATCTCCCTCATGCATAGCTCTGTCCTTAGCTGAATTTTGGCTTTTCTATTAAAACCCTTTTGGTTATTTGTTCTCTATCAGCTTTTACACGTTTTTGTTATCGGTTAACGGACTTCCAAGTGTTTTGGTTTTATCAGCACTGATGAGAGATAAATTGTCAAAATGCGCATATGCAGAAAATAAATTAACAGTAACTTCGGTATTTTGTTATTTATTACCACTGGGACGATCCCTCTGCTGGTGGACTGTTAGTCCTCGAGGGTATTCACCAACCACGTAGTTAGTACTTCGGGTGCTGACCCGAACATCGACTTTTTTAAAACTTGCAATATCTAATTTTTACGGAATTTTGTTTAAAACTAATTAGTATCTCCCTCATGCATAGCGCTGTCCTTAGCTGAATTTTGGCTTTTCTATTTAGACCCTTTGATTATTTGTTCTCTATCGGCTTTTACACGTTTTTTTTCGGTTGACGGACTTCTAAATGTTTTGGTTTTATCTGCATTGATGAGACATACGTTGTCGAAATGCGCATAATTTATGCAGGAAATTAATTAACAGTAACTTCTGTATTTTGTTATTTATTAACACTGGGACTTTACCTCTGCTGGTGGACTGTTAGTCCCCGAGGGTATTCACCAACCCAGTAGTCAGTACTTCGGTGCTGACTCGAATACCGACTTTTTTTAAACTTGCAATATCTAAATTTTACGGAATTTTGTTTAAAACTAAGGAGTATCTCCCTCATGCATAGCTCTGTCCTTAGCTGAATAGTGACTTTTCTATTTAGACCCTTTTGGTTATTTGTTCTCTTTCAGCTATACACGTTTTTTCGGTTAACGGACTTCCAAATGTTTTGGTTTTATCTGCACTGATGAGACATAAGTTGTCGAAATGCGCATATGCAGAAAATAAATTAACAGTAACTTCGGTATATTGTTATTCCAATTTATTTAACAACAACGTTGACAATGCCCTCCGTAAAGGCAATTTGAAAAGTGAAAAAGGGAAACAATATAACTATTTATTACTTTTATTTCTATGAGAAATTTCATCTTCCACTGTTCAATTGCAAATAAAATCTATAATAGTTTGGCGGGTTGTGTGATATTTATCGTTTCTTGCACTGATTTACGGTGTAACCCGTGATTTTCAGGAACGTCGGGATTAAGTCATATTCATTATAACAACTCGGACATGACAAAATGATGTAAAGACAAATGTGTTAACGTCATACAGACACATCTTAGAACAATATCCGAACGAACATTGTAAAAGCGCATTGTAAAATCACATAATTCAAGATAAAGAAGATAAAATACAAAGTTTTTAGGATAATAAAAATAGAATTTGGATACAAAGTCAAAACAGGTTTGGGTACCAATCAGGCATGGGGCGCATTACATTGCAATGTAATGCATTATATTAAAACATTACTACATTTGAAAATTTAGGATTATATTACAATTACAATTACTTCAATTTTTAAAAGTAATGCATTATATTACAATTACTTTACAAAAGTAATGCATTAAATTACACATTACATTTTTCAAATTTAATCAAGAAAAGAAATGGTTAATCATGCATTTGCAATTTACAGTGAATACTGTGGACATGTTTATGTAGTAGGAAAAAGACCAAATTCAATCAACTTTTTTAAAACTGATAGTATTGTTTCTCTTGAAAATGAAGCAGATTCATTTAAAAATTACAAGTAAAAGAAACAACCTCCTACTTAAATTTCTGTACTTGTGTATTCCGGTGCATTATGTGTAATTTATATATAGTATTATCTCTTTTACTATGTATATGTAGTTTATATTTCCCCCCTTTTCACAATATTTCTGGGACAATTTTGAAATTGACAATTAGAAATTAAGACTTAAGGGTTTGGGGAGATAAATGTGGGCCCATTTCACCCTCACTGTGTGGAGTTCATGTGATCTTTTTTAAATTTACAGAATAATATGCAGTTTTTAGAAAAAAGTTCAGTTCCCTATACATATATATTCATGGTTGGTTTCTTAAAACTCACGCTTTAATTAACAGCATTTGAAGCCATAAACCCACTTATCAAAGGAAAGGAATTAATTGAAATGTAAACTTATTAAGAGTTTTACATGTGACAATCATTGATCTTTGAACTAATTATCTTCTGATCTCTAGAAGCTTGTGTTTGTTTTTGTAAAATAAAGATTGTAAATTTTCAAAACTAGAATTGAAATATAATGTTTTTCATCATAAAATTCTGACTGAAAACAAACTATTTTGTTTTTACTTTTTGTAGATAAATTGCAAAATGGTCGTTATAAGAGAAAAACAAAATTCCAAATTTACTTTGAGTTCCAATACATTTCGCTAAAACAGATTTTTACAGTTGAAAACCTTTACCCGAAGTTCAAAGTAGAACAAGAGAAGGGGCAGTCGGAAACGACAGCTAATCCCCTAGCCCGTTTATTGAATATTTGTCTAGTATAAGCACTCAAGGAAGTTGTACCATTCAAGATTTGGCCCAGCCAGTCATGCAAGAAATGTAATGACCTTATTTCAATCAGGAGCCTCATACCTAAAGCATATGCATCTACTGATGAAAGACTAATCTTCTGCAAGTTGTAGTATCTGAAATCTAGACTGTAACACAAACTTAATCCTAAGTCACTCATGCACGAAATGTAGGTCAAACTGACCTAACTTTTATCTGGAGCTTTGTAACTTTACAAGATGCATCTACACACAAAATATCATTCTTCTACGAGTTGTAGTATCTAAAATCCAAGCTGTAACACAAACTTTAACCTAAGTCACTCATGCATGAAATTTAGGTCAAAGTGACTCAATTTTCACCTGGAGCTTCCTAACTATACAAGACATCTCTACATACAAAATATTATTCCTCTATGAATTGTAGTATCCCAGATCTGGACTCTTACAAAAACTTTAACCTAAGTCACTCATGCATGAAATGTAGGTCAAAGTGACCTAATTTTTACCTGGAGCTTCGTTAATTTCCAAGACGCATCTACATACAAAATATTATTCCTCTACAAGTTGTAGTATCTCAGATCTGGACTCTTGCAAAAACTTTAATCTAAGTCTCTCATGCATGAAATGTAGGTCAAAGTGACCTAACTTTTGTCTGGAGCTTCGTAACTTTAGAAGACGCATCTACATACAAAATATTATTCCTCTACAAGTTGTAGTATCCCAGATCTGGACTCTTACAAAAACTTTAACCTGAGTCACTCATGCATGAAATGTAGTCAGATCCACCTATTCTATATATCAACCTCAAGTACTCTTCAAGATGCATCCATGGACAAAGCATTGTCCATCTACGACTTGTTATTAAAAGATATATGGTCTTAAGTTTGAACGGACGGACCGACGGACGAACGGGTAAAACGCTATACCCCCTCCACTACATCGTTGGGCGAGGGGATGAAAAAGTCATACTATGGAATGCCATGTAATGCTTAAATTTCAGGTATTTTTGAAATGTAATGCATTATATTACAATTACATGTAATGCTAAAAATGGAGCATAACATTCTTCATGCATTACTTTGTAATAATGTAATGTATTACAGGGCATTACAATTACAAATTAGCATTACCCTATGCCTGGTACAAATAAACTAATTTAATCCTACCGCTTGCTCCATAGTGCCAGTACCAAGTTCGGCTATCCCGAGTTCCTATCGTTGTCTACGTTTCTTTTTATTTTGTTATTTTTATTCTTGATCAGGTCCTGGTACAAAGTGGCATGTGCTTGTAATTTTCGGCCGGTGTACGTGTTTCCTGTTATCTGCTTCATTTTAATTTCGTCTGTACAAAATTTTTGGGATATAGAAAAAAAAATTTAAAAATCTGTTTCCAGAAATAGAAATTGATTTAGTAACTAATGCGTGCAAGAATTCTCACAATTTTTGGGGAGAAAGTAACAATATTGTCACATATTTGGCACCAGTTTCATGGTAGTTTTCTTAAATAACTCTATCGAATTATTGACACGTCATCTCAGTCCCATTTTATCTGCAAAACAGGAAAGATTTGGTTCCAAAGAGTCATAAAGGTTAGCACATACCTTTTAAAATGACAATGTTATTGTTTGCCATGTGCTCACAAAGTTTTCTGTATTCCGACGTCTCCATGTAATCGTCTCTTACATGCATTCCTTGTAATCCGTAGTAGCCTTGCGAGAAAACATTAAGTTGTATTATTTGAGTTTGATGGGAAAAAGTAGCCGTTTGTTAGCGTTACAAGTAAAGGTCGACTTTGACATTTATCAGAACTCTAGTTTGTCGAACAATATAATTTATGCACACTCGACTTCAAACAATACCTTTTATTTTGCTGAGGTTGTCATTATATAAATCGATACCTATGCAAAAATATGTGTCATGGTTTGTAAAATCCAGCTTTATGAATGAAAATTGTTTGAAAGATTATAGTGATGTGTGAATGTTTTGATATCTGACGGAAAAACTCCTCCTAGGAACCTTTTCATTGGCATTTAATGAAGAAAAAAACGATCAATTTGAAGGATGTATATTTTCAGTGGAATCGATCGATAGGTCAGTTAGAGTCCACATAGACACAGTTGTTGAACAGTTTGATAATGTCAATAGTGATGAAGCATTATCTTTCTATATTTATAAATTTTAAAAGTCAATATTATATTTATTTTTTGGGTATTAATTAAAGTTAAGAAATCCGGAGAAAACATTATATAATATTTTCTTTTGAGGCCACATTTCTTGTCATTCACAGACACAAAAGGATGTGGGCACTATCAACAGGTGGTCAGAATAACATTTGGAAATTACAAAAATAAAAATGTGAAATTTTGAAAATGTTATGGTGTATCCATGGGAGAAATTCTCTCAAGAACAAGTACACCTTTACTTAAATATAGAGTGAGCATACATCACTCGAACAAGTCCTTTTTACAAACAAAACGGTGATAAAATTAGAACAAGAGATGTCAGACGACAACATAGCTTGCCGGGGATAAGAGTGACCTCAATGCACAATAAATTTGAAATAATACATTATTGCAACTGTAATGTTTAAAAAAAAATTAAATGTGTTGTAAGGAAGTCACACGCCAAATTCACTAAAAGAATAAGTTTTATAAGCAGGGTTCAAGTTTTGTTTTTAAATTGCCATCATTGCAATGTCAAAGTCAAAATGTCTACAACTATGGTACTGCTAGAAAGCTCTCCCAATAGGAAAGTTACATACCAAATATAAACACCCAATCACTAAACATCTAACTTTTAGAAGCAATGTTTAAGTTTTTTTTTAAAAAATTGCCCTCAGGGCAAGGTCAAGTTCAAAATGTCTACAAATATGGTACCACTAGAAAGCTCTCATCATATGGAAGTTATAAGTCCATTTGGTGGTTATAAAAATAGGGGAAAAAATTAATTAAAAATCAAATATAAATTATAGACATATTTAGTGAAACATTTCTTAATAAAATAGTCAATACATAATTGAAAAACATATTTATGGTATTTTTAACTCAAAAATAAAGATTTTGTCCATTACTTACCATAGTAATTTTGAAAGACCACAAGTATGGGAGTGTGCCATAGAACTAAACAGCCTGACCTAACCCTAACTGGCTATTGTTATACAAATTCTGTCATATAGCACTTATATACATGTGTGAAGAATTTAAATATAGACCTCGCATTTGCATGTAAAGATAAACATCAACAACATTTGATTGTTGTTTTCATAACAAACAAAAGCCATTGGCCACTTGGAATCTGAATATGGCAATATTACTTTGTTTTTATCGAATTAAGTTTATTGAGAAGAAATTTGGAGTACAAATTACAATTAAATTTAATAACAATTATGCAAATATATTTTTCTTAAAAATATATGAACAGGTATTTTATAAGATTTTTCTTTTTACATTTATCTTAATGTTTTGATTTATTTTCATAATCAAGAATGCATAAACAAATTGTCATGATTTTGTTGCTCCATATGATTTTCATTCTGTTACATGTATTTAAAAATTTACATGTACTTTAATATATCCACTTTAGTGTCCAATACATTGTGACATTTTGATATTTTTTTTTCATCAGGGTATTGATTTTTACCTGGACAGGTATACACATGACTTCCCAATTTGGTAAATAAAGTTTTACCTACATGCAACTAGTGGTCAGCTGACATGTCGTTTATAAACACAAAGCACATGTTGGCTGTTGAAATAGATTTTGTTACTCCCAATATGGTAACATAGAAAACAGACATCATTTTAGCCTTAAGTGAAATAGACAAGTATTTTGTCTGGAGAGAAATCTACACCTAAAATTCACTCCTAATATGTATGAATTAGCTCTTTAAATTGATCTCATTTAAAATAAGGTATATTAATGACCAGATTTTTAATTATTTTTTTTCCCTATATTTATAGTCACCAAATGGACTATACATACCAAATATGAACACCCTACCACTATAAGCCTACCCTTTAGCGGCGAGCTAAAATATTTGTTTTCAGAATTCAATTTTACTAACCATGATTCGATAGATTCCTGGAAACTGCAGATGTGATATACTGTTGTACTTTGTTGTATAAATCATGTCGACCACAAGTGCTCATAAGATCTGATAACAAGTCAACTCTTTCCGGTGAGAGACAATATTTGTCTTCCAAGAGCCCCACAAGATCCCTTCCAGTTACTACTTTTTGTAATGTAGCTCTTCCGATATCTCGTCTTAACAAGAATTTAATCACTTTTATATTTTCTGAAAGAATACACCAATTAAATAAACATTAAGTTTTGTAAACGGTTAATTTGAAAACATCTTCCTTCCAAACCGAATTATGATTGATTGATTGATTGATTGATAAGGGGTTTAATATCACTTTCAGCAGTATTTCAGCTATTCAACGACGGTCAGTTTTAGTAGTCGAGGAAGTCGTAGTGCCCGAAGAGAACCACCGACATCGGGCAGGTAACTGACATACCTCATCACTTACGATTGTAAGTCGAGTGCACCCTTTTGTGGGCGCGAACCCACACCGCAGTGGTGATAAACTACATTGGTTGTATAGACAGTAGAACTACCTTAACCACTCGCCCACCTAGGCCCCGAACCGAATTATGCAACACAAAGTATGTATAATAGTTGTCTAGCAGTAAGGCCAAACGTTGTTCTAGTATGGCCCTTTTTATCTAAATTAATGAGAAATGCATTTGAAAGAGTGGACAAAAAGGACTCTTTAATCTATAATGTTGCAAAAAGCTGTGAAATAACTTTTGCGTCCGCCAATTCATTTCAACCCTTATCCGACTATACAACTGAATTGAACGAAAGAAAAGCTGTATCTTTCGACCTTCATTATTCTTTAAACTTTTATGAATAACTTCTTCAGCAATGGATTGGCGACTTGGTTGACTCCCAAATAAGATAAAATCGGAATGAATTGTGATATCATAAGAAACTACATTAACATTATACTGGAGAATCAACCAAACAGGTAAGCTATTCAAAAGCATTTCTTTGTCACAACATTCAAACATCGCCGGAATATGGAGTTTTCATCTCCCAACTCATTCGGTACTCAAGGGTCTGTGGTAGATACTGTGACGTCCTTGATAGAGCCCGGTTGCTAACAAATAGGCTATTTTTACTGATATTTATGATGATTCTTGACCAAACCCTTTGGGAAGTTTTGAGTTTGATTTTGCTTCCGTAGTGCGACAGTGTTCTACAAGCAGACTGGGCTCCTTTGGGGTAGCCGGCAAATTAAGGGCGAGCACCCCTTGATCCATCTTTCAAAACAACGTATTGTGTTTTTCTCTCCTTTCAAGATTGTGGTCATGGAGTTAGTAATCAACCTGTATTGGGTTTTATTATACTATAGGGAAACGGGACAAATAAAGGGGAGGTTTGGGCATACTGATGGCGTTTGCTAGTGCTGGTACCAAGTCCGGCTGTCCCGAGTCCCAATCGTTGTTTACGTCTGTCTTTTGTCTAATTTGTGTTTTTCCTGTGTAGTATGTATTGTATTTCCTTTGTACTGTAGCATGTAATTACAATTTTCAACCATTGTAGATGTTTCCTTTTATCCCTTTTTATATACATAAACAAGGGTATGTTACTCATAACTTGAAGTCATCACTGCAAACGTTTTACGGTCAACATCACGATCTTGTGGCCCGCTATGGGATATCTGTTTCCCAGATGACAACATATCTTTCCCTTCAAAGCTTAAGATAAAATATTGTCGTTTCCTATACCAGATTGTACATGTTCAGCACGAAAGGTGCCTTATACGAAACAAGAGATGTTAACTCTATCGAAGCACATGCTTTTATTTGGTCTGTGTTGTTCGTCTTTGTATGTGTATGTGTATGTGTCTTCAGTTTTTCTTTCCTGTGCCGTACTCATGTTATTTCTTTGTTTCTTTGTTGTTTTTTTTTTCGATGTTGCCATAGTCCTTGGATTATTCTTGTTAGACTAACAGTTCCGTCCTCACTTACTTTTTCAAGGTTTTGAAATTGTCGTCTTTGTAACGCTACAATAATATCAAATAAAAAGGTTAATCGATTTGAAAAAACAAAAAATATAGTTTTGTAGGATGTAGATTAAATGAACTATTTTGGTTTCTTAAGGAATCCTGTAGATTTCCAAAAGTGCTCTACATATGTACATAGGCTTTACTATTTATATTTTATTTCATACCAGGTTACTGTAGGAAGGAAACGCCATGACGGAAACATCAAAGTGAAATAACAGATTGATATGTCGAAATTTTTCCTACCTTCTGTTAGTTCTGTTGCTATTTCCTTCGTCAGAACGCTGTAGCTGTCAAAAATGCGAGATGACATCATTTCTGTCCTACTAAGACATGAAAGACTCCATTTTTTACTCAGAAAAAAACTTTGTAGTATCGACAACAGCTGAAAAATGGTTAAAAAGACAAATAAGTTTTGAAATGACAATAAATTTTTGCTTAATATAAATTGAAAGCCGTACAAAGATAGTATACGACTGCAAACAGCGACACATCTTTCTTACTGGATTTTTAGGTAATCAGAACAGATATTAGGCAAGTTTTCAAATTCAAAACATATTCCTTCTTAATGGCACAAAACAGTCACGAGTTTCTACATAAATGCTCATTGTATATACCGAACAGACACGTTGTATACAAGTAAGTCTTAAAATTCAAATCATGTTCCGATAAAATGACACCAAATCAGTCGGAATTTTTAGAAACCTTTATATCTGAGGTTAGAATATGACCTTAAAATGCAGAAACAATATAGATGCTGCTTATATTCATTTCAACCAGTCACATCTCTTCTGTGCATATAGTATATCCCTCCGGATCAAGTGGATTACGATTCTTCTCCAGTTCGAGATAGTTAAATTTGTGATTTTCAACACGCGAGCTTTAGCGAGCATGTTAAAATCATAAATTTAACTATCGAGAATGGAGAAATATCGTAATCCACGAGCAAACGGGAGGATATATTGTTTCTCCAATGACTTTTACTGTGTTTCAGGTGCATATTCAATGGTTCAGCACGGTTGTCAACGTTTGCCGCGCTATCTGAAAGCCTAGTAACGATGACGTCACAATAGACTTTATGAATGAAAATGAAAGGTTGCGGGAAACATCAAGCAGAAATTTAACCAACGTGTGGATTAAAAGTAAAACGTATTTATAACCAACTGGGTTAACACGATAAGAATTGGAGAAAGTATATTTTCAAATCATAAACTGTGGACAAAAATCTGTACTGTTGGATTTCGATCATTTGCTGTGTTATGCAAGTAGTCTAGCGGTGATTTGTGTATCGTATTATTAAGTAGTTACGAAATGATTTGATCATAATTTAAAATACATATTCTATGCTTCATTATACGTCACACATTTAGATTCAGAAAAACATTTTGATGAATAAAATACTTCTCTATCAATGTAAATTGATTTTTTCAGAATAAATGTTATCATTGTCCTCATTTTTTTTCAGTTTTTGACTTAAATATTATAACTACGAGGAGTATATACCCACTTAATCTGTATTTTTTTAGTTATGAACCTAAATATTATATCTGCAAGTAGTAATACCTGCTAAATCTATGAGTTTTCAGTTATCAACTTATTCTAAATTGGCAATTTACTACAGGTGATTTCAGGACTTTTGGAATGTCCCTCAGTGATTGCTTTAGTTCTCTGTTTTAAATTATAAATGAATTTCGTTGAAGATATTGTGTTTAAATTATGCAAATAAATAAAAAAAACAAAAGAAGGGGAAAATTAAAAAAAAAATTACATGTTCTGTGTAAAAAAACATCGAAAATTGGACTCTCTTAAGTATTATAATTGCAAGGAGCATTACCCGGCCGCTTTTTCTTAATCTACATTTACCTTAACGTAGCATACGGGTGACTACTAATGAGGGAACAACATTTATTTGTTTATCGACTGTGCAATTCTTATACATTTGTGTATTTAAGGAAGTTTGCTGGTCAATTTAAAATAACAAGGATTAAAATTAAATGTGATTTTTTTGTTCGAAAATTGAAAATGTAGTAATTCAAGCGAAACAAAATGATACGTTGCCGATGTCGTTTTTGAGTAACAAGTTTTTCAAACAAAAATGGCGGAAAACTAATCAGAACTCCTTTGAATTTTTCATAGGTTTTTAACGTAACCAATTTTTATCCATAAATGAATGTGCCAAAATAACTCAAACTAAATGAAATTTTGACAGAAAGTTCAAAACGATGTATAAAATGAAATTATGATAAAAATAGGGGGTCGTCAGGCAAATTTTTTTTAGCCTTTTAAATGGATACAATTATAGAATTCCGAAAATATAACAGAAATACATAAACATGACCTGTGAACTTCCTTTAAAAACAATATATATTCATACTTTATTACGCTCAGTACAATTTTACATGATATTTACAATGGCCAGGATAGTAAATACAATCAATGGTCTATCATACCAGTATATTACAAAATGTGGAATACAATTTGTCCTGATAAAATTGTTATAACACAAAAAAAGCACATAACAACGAGCTCCAGAAAGAAACAAAATTGGGATCCAGTCATGTAACATGTTTAAATTATAAATGAATGTCTTGAATGGAAGAAATTGCGTTACTTTTATGCAAAAAGTTAAGTGCAATTTTAAATCCCGACTTCCATGTACATATAATCTTAGGCACGGGCTATTGATTTTCAGGGTGATGCCTGGAATTTTCACCTGAGCCGGGATATTTTTTGCCAAATTATTTTTCCAATAAACACTATGCCAGGAAATTTTATTTTGAGCCAGGATTATTTTCTAATGGACAGCCCAACTCATAAAAATTAAATGGTCTGCGTCCTTTTTACACATGCATGGCTTTTTTCTCATTAGAAATCGTACACTACACTTACCGATGAATTTAATAGAATTCCAATTAATAAACAGTATATTAGTACAAGTTGAGAGCCTTACATACTGAATCATATTCACGAGGAATGCCGTATATATGTTGTCATTTTGTCATTAACAAATGACATTTTGTTTAAAATTTACATACTTCAAAAAATATCTCATTTCCACAAATTTCCTTGTAAACAATACAGTGTTGTGATATGGTTGTATTTCTGTATATATATTAACAATCAAATTTTGAAAATTTATACCTGTTAAAAATGTGACATTATTGATCTTTACATATTTTTCACCAGGTTGAAAGCATCAAACGTAAAAGATGAGTGTGAGAGATATATGTATTTACTTTGGCTTTTCATCTTTTTATCCCTCATTACATAAGTAACAATTGGCAATTGGGTTACTGTTCTGTTTATTTTTCTGACAAGAAACTTGATATTCCTTGTTATCATTTTTGCATGTAAATTTATTATCATCATTGTTTTTTGTTTTGTAAAAGTATTTGAATCAAAACTCGTCTTTTTAATCCTTTTGCAAATGCACATAGATCTCATCCTGATATACATATAGGAACTGAAACTCCCTGAATTGGATTAATGTAGTACAGTGAGACAGGACTACAACTTCCCGATTTTGGACTCTTATAGTAGCTAATATATACAATTACCTTTTTGATTTAGTACAGATCGATCGTACTTCAACTGCTAAGCAAAAATATCCTTTTCTTTATAGCAACAGAATAGAAATTGAAGAAATTTTTCAAATGTATTTTATTACAATTGGTTCAATTCCTCTACTGATCGACTATTAGTTCCCGAGTTTTCTCGAACCCAGTAGTCAATTCTCCAGTGATTGCCTGGAAACTGATTTTATTTGGCAACTTGCAGTATCTGAAATTTTTGTTTTTTTTTTTTAAAGGGAGTATCTCCCTCGTCCAAATCTATGTCCCCAGATGATTTTTTTCTTTCCTTTTAGATCTTATCGGTTTTGTGTTCTTCGTCAGCTTTTATGCAACTTTTGGTTTATGGTCTTGTAAATGTTTTGATTTGCTCTGCAGTGAATAGAAACAAGATTTGTCAGAAGACAACATAACTCGCCGGGGATTCCAGTAACCTCAATGCACAATAAATTTGAAAGTAATGGAAAGCTTTCTTCACAAGAAAGTCACATATCAAATATAAACACCCTATCACTAAACAACTTAATTATGGTGCAAAATTAAAGTTTTTAAAAAATTGCCCTCAGGGCAAGGTCAAGGTCAAAATGTCTACAAATATGGTACAATTAGAAAGCTCTCATCAAAAGAACGTCACATACCAAATGAACACCCTACCACTAAACAACTTAATTCTAGACGCAAAAATAAAGTTTTTACAAATTGCCCTCAGGGCAAGGTCACGGTCAAAATGTCTACAAGTATGGTACCAGAAGAAAGCTGTTACATACCAAATATGAACACCCTACCACTAAAAGCCTACCTTCTAGAGACAGATTTAAGTTTTTTGAAAATTGCACTCAGGGCAAGGTCAAGATCAAAATGTCTACAAGTATGGTACTAGAAGAAAGCTCTCATCATAAGGAAGTTACATACCAAATATGAAGACCCTACCACTTAAAGCCTATCTTCTACAGGCAAGGTTAAAGTTTTTTCAAAAATTGTCCTTGGGGCAAGGTCAAGGTCAAAATGTCTACAAATATGGTACCATTAGAAAGCTCTCATCACAAGGAAGTCACATACCAAATTATATTGACATCCTAGCTATTCAGGTCTCAATTCCACAAGCCAGATTAAAGTTTTGCTGATGCCGACGACGATGACAACGCCAAGGGTATGACAATAGCTCTCCCGACATTCGTCCCCGCGAGCTTAAAAGTACAAGTAATTAATTATGTGGCAAGATTTTCAAGTAACATCTATATCCAATTACTAGCTGATGCTTTCTGACTAAATATTTGCATTCATCAGGCACATAAACATGGTGAAGTATGTGTATCTAATAATAAAGGCTTAAATGAAATAACAAATACTGACTATAAACAAGAGTTGTCAGAACACAACATAGCCCGCCGGGGATTCCAGTAACCTCAATGCACAATAAATTCTAAAGTAATAGAAAGCTTTCTTTACAAGAAAGTCAAATATATCAAATATAAACACCCTATCATTAAACAACTTAATTCTAGAAGCAAAGTTAAAATTTTTAAAAAATTGCCCTCAGGGCAAGGTCAAGGTCAAAATGTCTACAAATATGGTACAATTAGAAAGCTCTCATCAAAAGAACGTCACATACCAAATGAACACCCTACCACTAAACAACTTAATTCTAGACGCAAAAATAAAGTTTTTACAAATTGCCCTCAGGGCAAGGTCACGGTCAAAATGTCTACAAGTATGGTACCAGAAGAAAGCTGTTACATACCAAATATGAACACCCTACCACTAAAAGCCTACCTTCTAGAGACAGATTTAAGTTTTTTGAAAATTGCACTCAGGGCAAGGTCAAGATCAAAATGTCTACAAGTATGGTACTAGAAGAAAGCTCTCATCATAAGGAAGTTACATACCAAATATGAAGACCCTACCACTTAAAGCCTATCTTCTACAGGCAAGGTTAAAGTTTTTTCAAAAATTGTCCTTGGGGCAAGGTCAAG
>MJUU01072000.1:17454-72792 GCA_002080025.1 Modiolus philippinarum
CCACTAAGATGCATCAATACACTAAATATAGTGGATCTATGCATTACAAATAAAGAGAAAAGGACTTGAATGTGAAACTATGTCGCAATTTTCATGGAGTCCTTGAACCATGAAGACAAGGCCAAGGTCAATTGTGAAGCTGGAAAGCTCACAACCTACGGTATCTGTGGACCAAAGATGATCTGTGTATGTATTACATTTAAAAAGTTATTAAGATTTTAGAAAAAGTTTACAACGCCGCCGCCGCCGCCGCCTGAAAGCAATACCTATGTCTCGCTTTCAGCGACTTTCGTCGCTGGCGAGACAAAAATTAGATTTAGAGTAATTTCGGTATTTTGCTAATATGTAATTGCAATTAATATTTTAAATATTTACATGCTGTTTTACAACAGTCCCCTAAAAATAAAAAAAAAAATAAACTGTGGACACAGGATAAGTCTCGCCCGCCCCTTGCATCGCCTTAATTTGCACATTGACCTACTGCAGCAGGAAAAAAAAAATAAAATATAATCTTAAACTGTGTTTACAATTTCATTGGAAAAAATGATGTGATCACTCATACATGACTAAGGAGCCATGGCCACCATCTGGGCGTAGAATCGGTATGTACTCCCCAAGACGCAACTGCATGTCAAATATCAAGTGCCTAGGACTACTTCTATAGGCTGTACAAACTGCTTGCTAAAAACTTAAAAAATCGTTCATGCGTGACTAAGGGGCCAGGGCCACCATCTGGGCATGGAATCGGTACATGTATGTTCTCCCAAAAATGCAACTGCATGTCAAATATCAAGTGCCTAGGACTACTGTTATAGCCTGTACAAACTGCTTGCTTAAAACTTATAGTGATCGTTCATGCGTGACTTAGGGGCCATGGCCACCATCAGGGCGTGGAATCGGTATGTACTCTCCAACACGCAACTGCATGTCAAATATCAAGTGCCTAGGACTACTGGTATAGGCTATACAAACTGCTTGCAAAAAACTTAAAGTGATCGTTCATTCGTGACTAAGGGGCCGGGGCCACCATCTGGGCATGAAATCGGTATGTACTCCCAAAGACACAACTGCATGTCACATTTCAAGTACATAGGACGACTGGTATAGGCTGTACAAACTGCTTGCTAAAACTTAAAGTGATCGTTCATGCGTGACTAAGGGGCAAGGGCCACCATCCAGGCGTTGAATCGGTATGTACTTCCCAAGACCCAACTGCATGTCAAATATCAAGTGCCAAGGACTACTGGTATTGGCTGTACAAACTGCTTGCTAAGAACTTAATGTGATCGTTCATGCATGACTAAGGGGCCATGGCCACCATCTTAGCATGGAATCGGTAACTCCCCAAGACGCAACTGCATATCAAATATCAAGTGCCTAGGACTACTGGTATAGGCTGTACAAACTGCTTGCTAAAAACTTAAAGTGATCAGTCATGCGTGACTAAGGGGCCAGGGCCACCATTCGGGCTTGGAATCGGTATGTACTCCCCAAGAGGCAACTGCATGTCAAATATCAAGAGCCTAGGACTACTGGCATAGGCTATACAAACTGCTTGATACAAATTCAAAGTGATCGTTCATGCGTGACTAAGGGGCCAGGGCCACCATCCGGGCGTGGAATCGGTATGTACTTCCTAAGACGCAACTGCATGTCAAATATCAAGTGCCCAGGACTACTGGTATCGGCTATACAAACTTCTTGCTAAAAACTTAAAGTGATCGTTCATGCATGACTAAGTGGCGGGCAGGGCCACCATTCGGGCTTAGTATCGGTATGTATTCCCCAAGAGGCAACTGCATTTCAAATATCAAGAGCCTAGGACTACTGGTATGGGCTATACAAACTGCTTGATACAAATTCAAAGTGATCGTTCATGCATGACTAAGTGGCCAGGGCCACCATTAGGGAATGGAATCGGTGTGTACTCCCCAAGACACAACTGCATGTCAAATATCAAGTGCCTAGGACTACTGGTATACGAGGTACAAACTGCTTGCTAAAAACTTAAAGTGATCGTTCATGCTTGACTAAGGGGCAAGGGCCACCATTCGGGCGTGGAATCGGTATGTACTCCCCAAGACGCAACTGCATGTCATATATCAAGAGCCTAGGACTACTGGTATAGGCTATACAAACTGCTTGATACAAATTTAATGTGATCGTTCATACGTGACTGAGGGGCCAGGGCGTGAAATCGGTATATACTTCCCAAGACGCAACTGCATGTCAAATATCAAGTGCACAGGACTACTGGTATTGGATGTACAAATTGCTCACTAAAAACTTAATGTGATCGTTCATGCATGACTAAGAGGCCATGGCCACCATCTGAGCATGGAATCGGTATGTACTCCCCAAGACGCAACTACATATCAAATATCAAGTGCCTAGGACTACTGGTATAGGCTGTACAAACTGCTTGCTACAAAAACTTAAAGTGATCGTTCATGCGTGACTAAGGGGCCAGGGCCATAATCTAAGTAGGGATGTGAGTTGTACCCATTATAATGCAACTGCACATCAAATACTATGGACCTACAACTAACATCAGCTTGTTAATTCACAACAGTTTGCAATTGTTGCCGCTGCCGCCGCCGCCGGAAACGCTATCCCTAAGTCTCGCTTCCGAGACTTTTTCGTCGCGTGCGAGACAAAAATGGTATTTTGCTAAAGGTTACAATATATAAAAATCTTTTCAAATAAATCAAATAGGTTGTTAGTTTAGTTTAAACATATTTTTATTTAAATTCATGACACATATACAAGCATACATCATACATAATAAGCATAACAGCAAATTAGGATTCAGAAACAAGCTGAAATCAGCTTATATAAATCTGTCTCCTTAATTAAAGACGACTTTGATAAATAATCATAAATGTAATAAGCATGAAAGTGATGTTGACATATAATGGTATAACATAAGAAGGAAAAAGATTACAAAGAAAAAAAAAATACATGACACTGTATGGATGAAATGAGTCAAAAATTAAGTAAAAGCAATTTATATATTTAAATATTTAAATAGGTTGTTAAATCTAATATTTATGTACTTTTATACAATTTTGATCATATAAACAGCATTCAATCTTTAAGAGGTGTTCCACTTTTGTTTGATTTGCCGGCGCAAATAGATGAATATGTGATTATTTTTTATGCATCTAGCTTCTATTGTAACTTTATAAAATCAGGATATTTTCAATGCACAGTCTATAATTAGAATACAGAATATAACCAATAACTAAATACCGAAGTTACTGTAACTTTACTTTCTGCATATGCGCATTTCGACAACCTATGTCTCTTCAGTGCAGAAAAAATCTAAACGTTTGAAGGACCTTAAACTCAAAGATGATAAAAAACTGATAGAGAACAAATAACCAATATGATATAAATTGTAGCAAAAGTCAGCTAAGGACAGAGCTTTGCATGAGGGAGATACTCCTTAGTTTTCAACAAAATTTACAAAAATTTAGATATTGTAAAGTTTTTTTAAAAAATAATCGGCTCTCGGGTCAGCACCTAAGTACTGACTACTGGGCTGGTGAATACCCTCGGGGACTAACAGTCAACCAGCAGTGGCATCGACCCAGTGGTAACAAATAACTAAATACCGAAGTTACTGTCACTTTACTTTCTGCATATATGTCTCTTCAGTGCAGATAAAATCTAAACGTTTGGAAGACCATTAACTCAAAGATGTTAAAGATCTGATAGAGAACAAATAACCAATATGATATAAATTGTAGCCAAATCAGCTAAGGACAGAGCTTTGATCCTTGGTTTTCAACAAAATTTACAAAAATTTAGATATTGAAAGGTTTCAAAAAATAATCGGCTTTCGGGTCAGCAATAGAACCAAATTAAGGATATTCGATCATGCAATAGCATTTTAAAACCAGTAACAGATTATGTATGATATAGTGTTAATTAACCAATGAATGCCAATAATTCTTATATAATTTGCATATAAGGAAATGTACTGACTTTTGTATATAAGCTGACATATGTAACTGGTTCCCATAATTGTTTATAATAAAAATAACAAAATACCGAAGTTTATGTGAATTTTGTTTCTGCATTTGCGCATTTCGACAACTTATGGCTCTACAGTTCAGATAAAAATCATCAAAACATTTGGAAAGCTATAAACCTAAATACGTGTAAAAATTGATAGAGAACAAGAAAAAAAAATGGGATCTAAATAGAAAAGCCAAAATCATCTTAGTACAGAGCTATGTATGAGGGAGTTACTCCTTAGTATTAAACAAAATTTTCTAAACATTTATGTATTGCAAGTTTCCAAATAAAATATATAAGGGTACGCATAGAAATTAACAATAAAAGCGGGTATGCAATTATTAAATCTTTTTATTAATATATTTAAAAACGAAAGGAAATAGGGTAAATGTCAAGGAGACAACATCCCATATCCATTTATTTTTGGTAGAGTATATCATGTGAACAAAATAATTAAAATATTTAACCTTAATAGCAGCCTGCTGATATGAAATTGAATTTTAATGGATTCCTTTTCATCCAGTATCAGCTCAATGTCGCTGGTCAGGCGAAAAGTCCATTGATGTCTTATTCATCTTCTGCACGACGTCAGGCCTGCAAAAAATAATAGTTTTTAAAGGGTAAAATAACTGTTTTTATGATGTCTTGAATTTATGAAATAAACTGGATACATTATACTTGTTTGACAGCAATCAGAATCCATAATATCAGTAGACTTGGTCCTCAAACAACAGCTGTATTGTTTGACCAGAGGACTGAACTTTTAGACGAAACCGTAGGCTAAGGGCAATAGTTTAGTTAGAGGGTCATACAAAACAGCTGTTGTTAGAGGGCCCAGTCTATAACTGTTTTGTTATACCTTTTCTTGTTAACTGAGTTTTTGTATTTTAAAGATGTTTTATTGACATATATATCTGTATTACATATTTGGAACTTCAAATTTTTAGTTTGGTACTAGTAATACGCTTCATTTAGATCCTATTGGTAATATGTTCTCTATCAGCTTTTTATACAAATATTTTGGTTTATGGATTTCCAAATGTTTTGATTTGAAAAAAGAAAGGAAATGGGGTAAATGTCAAGGTGACAACATCCCATATTCAGGTTAAAACGACCCAAAACAAAGCATCTAGGGGTCTCCGTACGGTCTTCACCACAGTGAGGAACCTCACACCTTATAGCAAGCCCTAAATGGCCCCAAAAAGGTAAAAAAGTGAATAAATCAATGGAAACAACCAATAACCCAAATATCAAGAAACTTATATTTATAAGAAGACAAGTTTGATCTGCACTGAAGAGACACAAGTTGTCGAAATGCACGTATACAGAATCTGAATTCTCAGTTACCAGTATTTTTTGTTATTTATCCTAAAATAATTCACGTCGTCATGTCTGTGTTCCGGAGGAGAGCAGACCATGAAATACGAGCGTTTTTTTTCAGTAGAAATAAATGGTGCAGAAAAGGCGAGTATCCTATTCCATAAAGTAACTTTAAGCATAACACAACCGTTTTCAAACATGTCAAAGAAAATAACTTTGATGCTTACTCCTGTTTAATATTGCTCGCTAGTAACGTTTTTGGTATTTCTGTAAGATTTTCGGACTATATCTGGTTTTATCCATTTAAAATCATTATACTTTTTTGCTCAAAAACACCATTTGTTGTTTTAATAATTTTATTTTATACATCTTTGGCAGCATTCCGACAAAGTTTTGTTAAACTCTATTTTTTTCGTCAGACTGGTTTATGGATAAATTTTGATGAAGTTGAATCTATGAAAAATTCATAGGAGTTTAGTTTCCCGCCATTTTTTTAATCACTTATATCTAAAAATTGTTATCATTTTTTCGCCTTAATAATTTCTTTTTCAGTTTTCAAACAAAATATAATATTCATTTGAAATTCTATCTGTTTTCAATAACATACCGAAGTTACTGTGAATTTAATTTCTGCATATGCGCGTTTCGACAGTGTCTCATCAGTGCTGTAGATCAAATCAAAGCATTTGGAAATCCATATACAGAAATATGGGTAAAAGCTGATAGAGAACAAATTACCTATAGGATCTTAAAGGAAAGCCAAAATCATCTAAGGACAGAGCTATGCATGAGAAGATACTCCTAAGGTTTTGATAAAATTTTCTTAAATTTAAATATTGCAAGCTTTTAAAAAATCGGTTTTCGGGCCAGCATCGAAGTACTGGCTACTGGGTTGGTGAATACCCTCGGGGACTAACAGTCCACGAGCAGTGGTATCGACCCAGTGGTAGTAAATAACATAATACCGAAATTACTTTCTGCATATGCACATAAGCCCCGTTTACCGACTAAACTGAAAAGTACTGAATGTCAAGAGCGGGGTATAACTAGTTAACGCTGACTCACAGATTCCCTGACATAATACCGAAGTTACTTTCTGCATATGCGCATAAGCCCCGTTTATCGACTTTAACTTTATTTTGTCACTTGAAAGATACTGAATGTCAGGAGCGGGGCATCATTAGTTAACGCTGACTTTTATGGGGAATAATTTTTAGAACTGCAAGATGCCAAAAAGAGCAGTTTGTTGCAGATAAGATCCCGTAGTAACCATGCATAGGCTGGCCATAAATGAACTTACAGTTAGATATGTATAAGCTGAAATGAAAGAAAAAGTACTTCAATGGAAATTATAATATATTGGTTTATATTTGCTTCGGCATTTGAATCATTGTTTTACACAATAAAGGTGAATAGCTTAAGTGATCTTTCTCCTGCATCAACACTGATCGCCGCCTCCGTAGGGATAACCATGTTTTTTTTTCATTTTATTTTCCTTAAGTTTATTTTTCAAAAAGAAAAAAAGACTGTCAGTTCTTGACCTACATACCTTAATTAATTCATGGGAAATGAAGACAGAAGAAGGAAGTATTTCATTACCACCCCAAAGGACAAATCATTTACAAGTCTTTTGGAGATATATATATATATATATATATATATATATAGGGGATTCAAGACGAATACTTCCTGGCTGGGTTTATTATAATCATACCTAAAATTTTATTTAAAATGCTATCGCATATACAGAAATATTCTAGAACAACTTTCAAAATAAAGCGAAATAATATTCCTTATATTAACTTCCCCTTCCATTGTATTTCACAACAAAAGTTCCCGAAAAATCGATCCTACAAGGTACAGTTCAAAATAATTGTCTATTTTTCTTCAATATATTGAGTATTTTATTTACCAAAACTGGCCTTTAAAACGTGCAAACCGATAACCTTCCTAACTGGTATACATGTGCAACAAAGTACACATCAAATTAAAGATATAATATATACTACTATAGATCTTATGGTGGCTTTGAGTTGTTATTACTTCCCTTTGGGTCGTTGTCTCTTTGACACATTCCCCGTTTCCCTTCTTTTTTGTCTACAGTAGGCTTAATTGTATGGTGGCCTGATGCGGCTATTTCGCGTTTTCGCGTTTTCTACTATCACTTTCCACAGAGCGAAAACGCGAAAACATGAAGTGGAATTCATTTCGCGTTTTCGTGATTTCGCTTTCGCGTTTTCGCCTTCTCGATTTCGCGTTTTCGCTATCGCGTTTTCGCCTTCTCGATTTCGCGTTTTCGCTCTGTGGAAAGTGAAAGTAGAAAACGCGAAAACGCAAAATGGCCGCATCGGGCCACCATATAATTGGTCTTAATAAACAGCAGTAAAACACAGAAGGAACAAAGTATGCGATTATCTTTAAAATCAATGTCCAGGAACAGAATAAAAAGGAGGACATATAAAAACAATGACATTAGACAACCACAAAACGCGGAAATAAAAACTCAACATTCAAAACTGAGACATCTTCAATATAAACTCCAATAAAACCGAGAATGACATCGGGTGCTCCGGAAGGGCAAAGTATGTCCTTCTCTGTTAAAGCATTAATTTGGATTCGATCAGGGCAACTTAAGCTAAGCTATAAACCTTTATTTATCAATTACATCATTAATTAATTAATTAATTTCTATTTATGTTTGTTTATTTTATATTTTTTGAAGACGTTACAATCGAGAATATATATTAGTGAACATTTTATTAACATTCTCAGAGTTTCATTAATGTTGGATAATCGATTGAAAACCATAAAAAAATCTAAAACAAAAAGAACATCATTGCTTTTTGCCTTGTTGGTATGAAAATAAATAAAAATTTGTTTTGCTTGTACTTTTTGAAAACTGTCGTATATGAGTGACACTTTACAGACAAGTTTTTTTTTAAATTCGATTTCTTCCCTTGATTCATGTGGCGTGAAGAGAAAACTCACAGTTGAGAAATCCTTAATTTTGTGATTCGAAATTGTTGCTTTCATAATTTTTTTTTCGATAAGTATACAATTTTGCAATAACAAATATTACAACCCCAAAAATTTGACGAAATAAAAAGGGATAACAGAAAACATTGACAATGGCTGACAATTACATTCTACAATCTGAAAAACAAAAATAGGACAAAAGACAGGCGTTGACAACGATAGGAACTCCGGACAGCCGGACTTGGTACCGCCATTAGTAAAAGCCAGCGGTGGCGTTAAACCGGTTTATAGATGCACTATCATACTTCAAATTTTGGCTTTTTTTATTTTTTGTACTTTCAAATTGTTATTCTGACCACCTGTATATTGTGCCCACGTCTCATGATTTTATTATACCAAGTTTTCTTACTATTGACTCGACGAGTGCCCTGTGATTGTTTAATAAATAACTAAATACCGAAGTCACTGTGAATTTACTTTCTGCATATGCGCATTTCGACAACTTATGTCTCATCAGTGAAGATAAAATCTAAACGTTTGGAAGACCATAAACTCAAAGATGTTTAAAAACTGATAGAGAACAAATAACCAAAGTGATCTAAATTTCAAGCCCAAATCAGCTAAGGACAGAGCTTTGTGTGAGGCAGATACTCCTTAGTTTTCAATAACATTTACAAAATTTTAGATATTGGAAGGTTTCAAAAAATGTTAAATGTTGTGATCGTCTTCTATTAGTCCATTGATAACTGCGATTGTAAGAACACTTTGCCAGTCAAGGTTATCATGGGTTTGTTGACGATCCCGCATCCATTGATCAACAGGTACAAAAGACATGGATGTAGCGTTACTCGACATCTAGCTATGAATTCCGCTCAAACCGGTGCAAGGGGCCGTTTTGAACTTACTATGGGGTAAGTAAAGCTCATTGTTGAAGGCCTCATGGTGACTTCAAGATGAAGAACAACAATAAAAGCGTTGTTCCATCATTGCTTAGTTTTGCCATGTACTTGTAGAGAATTTGACTCATTTGCATTTACTCCATATCCCTTCATTGTTAGTTATAAGTATGTACCAAAACCTCCCCTTTCTGTAGGCACCATTTTGTTATAGGGGTTGTCTGTTGATGCAATATGTTTGAACCATAAGTCTTCCTGTAAAAATATATATTGTTTCCTTCGCTTCACAAATTATCCACTATAGTATTAACCTCACTTGTGCGGTCTTATTACTAGTAACATAATTAAAGAACCTTAGTGAGCAAGCTCACATACCCCACGCCCCCACATATCCGATAATCCTGCATTATCTAAAAATTATCAAACATTGAAATCCAAGTAGTTTGCACACCTCTTACAGATGCACAATCATCCTGAAAAATTTCTTAAAAACTGTAGGAGGATTTATCCGAACAAATAATGTACCCTATATGCAATATAATGTATAAAAATGACAAAGTTCAACAATGTGTAGTTTTCTGAAAAAAAAATATCAAAAATCAAAATCCAAGTAGCATGCACATCTTTGATATGTGCACAATCAACCTGCAAAATAAAAACTTCCTAGCTTAAAAACTGTAGGAGGAGTTATCCGGACAAATGGTGTACCCACTTGATGACAGACGGACGGACTGACGGACGGACGGACTGACGGACCAGTGAAAAACTATATACCCTCCGCAACTGAAGGAGGAGTTATCCGGACAAATGGTGTACCCTATATGCAATATAATGCATAAAAATGACAAAGTTGAACAACGTGTAGTTTGCTGAAAAATTATCAAAAATCAAAATCCAAGTAGTATGCACATCTTTGATATGTGCACAATCAACCTGCAAAATAAAAACTTCCTAGCTTAAAAACTGTAGGAGGAGTTATCCGGACAAATGGTGTACCCACTTGATGACAGACGGACGGACTGACGGACTAGTCAAAAACTATATACCCTCCGCAACTTCGTTGCGTGGGGTATAATTATATTGTTTTAAGGATTGACATAAAAAATTCTAGTTGTGAACTTTTAAAGCAACGTTATCTTCCGTTTAGCACATGAAAGACTTCATTTTGATGATTTTCCCTTCTGTGTGACAATATTTGCATCTCTTCACTTCAGGGATTCTCAAATGAACAAATATAATAAAGCATACTTATACTCCCTCAGGAGTTGATGGAAATATAAATGTAGACGTAATAATAAACAAACAAGACATTATACACATAGAATTTCAAATAATAACTGTATTTGGATGCAAACACAAAGTCTCTTAAACGAACTCCAAAACCATATTTAAAACTTAAATATGAGACCTGCACATCCTATACAACCTATATGTCAAACTCATTAAATTTGAAACACTTTTCAATTTTCTCGTCCTTTTTTAATTTTCATGGCAACATTCCATTCTCCATTTCCTTGGCAACGGTCGCCATTTTGAAATCTTTTTGAACTTATAATAAGTTCTTCACTACTGTTCCAAAAATAACTAACACTACTTCAATATTTTTTTCTCTACAATTTCATTAAATATGAAGCAAACTTTAATATTCCCGCCATTTTCCATTTCCATGGCAACGGCTGCCATTTTCATTACTTAATCAATCTTGGTCTAAAATTTCATCTGATTAGGAGCACATTTAATTTTCCTGTCTATTTTCTGTTTCAAGGGCAATGGCTTACAATTAAAACATATTTACATTAAATATGTTCTACACTAAAGTTTTCGTAAGATTTTATTCAATTTGGAGCATTTTGATCCCCCCTTTTTCCATTTCCATGGCAACGGCCGCTATTTTGAAAATTGTTTACCTAAAAATTAGTTCTACACTACTTCATGTGTACTTATACGGTGTTTCTGTAAAATTTAATCCGATTTATTCCATCCTTTTTCCCATTCCATGGCAACCATTTGAATTTTTTTTCCTTAAAAAGTTTTACATTATTTATACAATCTTCCTGTAAAATTTCATTTACAAAATGTATTTTTTAGTTTTAAACTTTTAGTTTTTCCGCTCTTTTTTGTCTCCATGGCAAATGACGCAATTTTGAACATTCCAAGACCTTATTGCACATCTTAACATGGCCCTTTATCATTATGTCAAGTTTCATTCAGATTGGACTCAAAGTGGCTGAGAAATCGGGCGAACAAACTTTCGGGAGAAGAACAAGAATTTCAAGTAAAAGAAGAAAATAACCTGTATAAGTTGTATTTTGATGCAAACGCAAGAAGTCTACAAAACGAACTCCCATTTCAGAAATCAAATGCTAAAGATGAGACTTTTACATTGTAGAATTTCATCCAACTCTGATCATTTTTCTCATTTTGACGCTTTTTTCTCAGTTTCCAATGAAACGGTTCCCATTATGAAGTCTTGGGAGACCAGAAACCAATTCTACACAAGTCTTGCAATTTTCTTGCGAAATTTCATCCAAATCCGAGCTCAACTTTTCCACCTCTTTTAACGTTTCCTTGACAACGGGTGCCATTTTGAAATGTAAAACTTTTACATTGTGCATCACAAGAATTTAGAACACTATTACATATAGTATATATATGTAAATTACCTAGTTAAAGTAGACATATACAAAAAATGTCATTTCGTCTCTAAACTGAAAATGTAACCCGAAGTAACAAAAGCCTGTATCGCTCACCTGGACCATGGCTGACATAGATAAAAGGCATTTCCAATAGAAAAAACAAAACATAAAATTATTTTCTTGTTTGGTTTCCATGGAAACCGAAAGATCCACCATCCATTACAACCCACAACAGAACACCATTCAAAAATATTTGGGCAGGGGTTCCCCTTATAATCAAGGTCATACATATTGCTGAAATTAAAACGTTCAGACCACAATTCAAATAAAATTCAAAAATTTGGGCAGAGGTTCCCCTTTAAATCAATAAGGTCAATGTAAAACTATGTTCCAGATGATGGCCATCTTGGATGAAGTACGGACCTGCAAAATACATTTTTTGGATGGGACCACCTAAGCACCATTGTGGGACCATTGTGGCTTAGTTTGGTTCTTATTGGAATAGTAGTTTCTGGGAAGAGGATCTTTGAATGTATATTCCAAAGGGTCCAATGTTAAAATTATGTTCCCGCTGGCGGCCATCTTGGATGAGATATGGAGCTGCCAGATACCTTTTTAGGAATGGACCATGTAAGGGCATTGTGACTACTAGTAAGTTTGGTTATAATTGGACTGGTAGTTTCTGAGAAATCTGTGAATGTCTTTTCCATAGGGTCCAATGTTAAAACTATGTTGCCGCTGGCGGCCATCTTGGATGAGATATGGAGCTGCCAGATACCTTTTTAGGAAGGGACCATGTAAGGGCATTGTGACTAAGTTTGGTTATAATTGGACTGGTAGTTTCTGAGAAGATCTGTGAATGTCTTTTCCATAGGCTATGTTCCGCTGGCGGGCATCTTGGATGAGGTACGGACCCATCGGATACCTTTTTTGGATGGGACTATATAAGGACCGTTGTGGCTTAGTTTAGTTTTAATTTGGCAAGTAGTTTCTGAGAAGATCTTTGAATGTATTTTCCATAGGGGCTAATGTTAAAACTATGTTCCCCGCCGGCGGCCATCTTGGATGATGTACGGACCTGCCGGACACCTTTTTTGAAGGGACCATCTAAGGACCATTATGACCAAGTTTGGTTATAATTGGACTTGTAGTTTCTGAGGAGATCTTTGAATGTCTTTCCCATAGGGTCCAATGTTAAAAATATGTTCCCGGCTGGCGGCCATCTTGGATAAAGTACGGACCTACCGGATACCTTTTTTGGAAGGGACAATCTAAGGACAATTGTGGCCAAATTTGGTAATAATTGGACTGGTAGTTTCTGAGAGGAATTTCTTTGAATGTCTTTCCCATAGAGTTCAATGTTAAAACTATTTTCCCCGCTGGCGACCATCTTGGATTAGGTACGGACCTGCCGGACATCTTTTTCTGAAGGTACCATCTAAGGACCATTGTGACTAAGTTTAGTTATAATTGGACTGGTAGTTTCTGAGAAGATCTTTGAATGTCTTTCCTATAGGGTCCAATGTTAAAACTATGTTCCCCGCTGGCGGCCATCTTGGATTAGGTACGGACCTGCCGGATACCTTTTTTAAAGGGGACCACCCAAGGACTATTGTGGCCAAGTTTGGTTCCAATTGGCCCAGTAGTTTCAGAGAAGATATTTGAATGAAAAGTTTACGACGGACGAACGAACGATGGACGAACGAAGGACGCCAAGTGATAGCAAAAGCTCACCCTGGCATAGCCAGGTGAGCTAAAAATCATCATACCCCTAAATTCTCATTTTCAGTTTCCTATAGAATTCTATATTTCTATTGAACTTACCCTAAATGGTTTTAATATTACAATCAATGACCAGTTCAATTCGTATTTACTCAAGGAAGGTGTTCGACAAAGTAAAGCATATCAAAATGAAAAGTACCTTTATTGTGTATCCATGAACTACTTTTTTCTATTTATTAATCTATACGTTTTATATCAAGTATATTTAATTTCCCCCTTTACTTCCCGGTTGAAAATTTAATTTTATGAGTTATGCATGTTTTAGTATCCATGTTGATAATCATAAATAAGAATCTTAATCATTGAAAAATATATTTGCCATTAAAACTCCAACACAATCGTGTATATATTATTTCATAGTCAAGAGTACTATAATGTTTCATAACAGCTTATAAAAATGTTCTAAGGTCAGCAATGAAAACATTTAACAAATTATCCCATATTTTATTTCATCTTAAACACTTCGCATTTATAGGCCTTTGATGTCAAAATCCACATTTATTTATTCGAACATAATCAATAAAATAAACTCTACCACAACGTCTCAAAAACTTCTAAGAAAGGATATTTTCATCCTACAGAAATTCTACAACTGTCACCATGACATCTTAATATAAAGCATCAGTCTTACAGATGAAAAAAGATTTATTTTTAGAAAGATTTTATTTCTTCATGTACTTGATATAACTTTTTTTTATTTTACCCTTGATGTACTTACTGACAGTTTGTTGATTGGTGCCGTGTACGGAACAGGATATGCTTAATCTTCAGTAGCTCTTTTTTATGACAGCTCACATTGTGAGTACTTTAATTTTTAAAGGTATTTTTTATTATGCCTGTATGTTTGTTGATGTGTTTTCCATGCCAGAAAACTTTAGATAATGATTAGCTGTGTTAAAAGAATATTACAGTCCTACTGATTTGTTATACCAATTGATTTAAGAATTTTATTTGCATTTGTACAAAAATGACTTTACTATTATATGAAGAGTCTGATATTTAAATCAAGTAGCTAATACTAGTGGTATAAGCTATACTAACCGATAGCTAAAACTTAATGTGATCATTTAAGCATGACTAAGGGGTCAGGGTCACCATCTGGGCATGGAATCAGTATGTACTTCTCAAGATACAACTGCATGTCAAATATCAAGTAGCTACGACTACTGGTACAGGCTGTACAAACTGCTTGCTAAAAACTTTTCATGATCATTCATGCATGAATCAGGGGCCCCATCTAGGCATCAAATAAGTGTGTGCTTCTCAAGACGAAACTGCATATCAAATATGGCTAGCACTACTGGTACAGGCTGTACTAACAGCTTGCTAAAAATCTAATTTGATCGTTCGTGCATGACTCAGGGGTTGGGCCATAAACTTACTAAGTACGGGCTTGAGTTGAGTCCACATTAATGCTACTGACCATCAAACACTACGGACCTAAAATTTCAATAAGCTTGTTGATTCTCAAACGTTTCTAAATGTTGATACTGCCGCTGTCGCTGGTTGCACTATCCCCAAGTCTCGCTTTCGCGACTTTTCGTCGCGGGGGAGAAAAAAAAACTATGTTCCCGCTGGTGATCATCTTAAATGAGGTACTGATCTACAGGATACTTCTTTGTAGTGGACCATCTAAGGACCATTGTGACTAAGTTCGGTTTTAATTGGTCTAGTAGTTTCTGAGAAGATCTTTGAATGCATTTTCTATAGGGTACAATGTTAAAACTATGTTCCTCCCTGGCGGCCATCTTGGATGAGGACACCTATCGGATACCCTTTTTTAATAGGACCATCTATGACCATTTTGATTAAGTTATGTTCTAATTGGACTTGTAGTTTCTTAGAAGACGATCTTTAAATATTTTCCAAAGGGTCCAATGTTTTAACTATGTTCCTTTCTGGTGGCCATCTTGGACGAGGATACCTGACGGATACCTTTTCTGGGTGGGACCATGAATCTTAGGACCATTGTTATTAAGTTTTGTTCTAATTTGACTAGTAGTTTCTGATAAGATCTTTGAATGCGTTTTCCATAAGGTCAAATGTTAATATATGTTCCCTGCTAGCGGCCATCCTGGATTAGGTACGGACCTACCGGATACTTTTTTTGGAAGGGACCATCTAAGGACCATTGTGACTAAGTTTGATAAAATTGGACTCGTAGTTCTGAGAAGGAGATCATTGAATGTGTTTTCCCATAGGGTCCTATGCTAAAACTAAGTCCCCCACTGGTAGCCATCTTGGATAAGGTACGGACCTGCCGGATATAGCTTTAAAGAAGACAACCAAAGGACTATTGTGACCAAATTAGGTTCCAAGTGACCCAGCGGTTTCAGCGGAGAAGATCTGTTAATGAAAAGTTAACGACCTGAACAATTTGCAAATCTACATATAATATCCTTTCCACATAAAAAGATACATTAAATGGCGTTAAACAGTTAGATCTATAGAGAGGTTACGCTTACAAGCATATGGTCAAAACAATGAAAATTCTTCAGATATCCATAAACATTTTTTCATAAATGATCTTGAATTTCTTTATATAGAATAATTTATATCAAGAGAAAAGGATCAATAAAACTTAAATATTGCATAACACAATATAAGACTATTTCGTTGGACAAGCAGCGATGAAATCAATGAGAAATAGTAAAACAGAGTAAAATTTGACAATTGTGAAATTATACCAGTTTATCAGATGCAAGGGTCAAGGTCATGACGCCGAACACATTGGTGTCACCAAAAATCCATATGTTTAATATGAAAGTACAACAAAATTACAAAATATTAACTTTTATAAGCAGTTGTTTATATTTCAAAGTCAAGGTCATGAGGTCAAATAATCTGACACTGAAAGGTCTTGACACAAAGAAAGCGCATGCTAACTATGAAAGCCAAATAACTTACCATTTAATAGACATCCTTATGTAATTTTTTGTTAAAAAATGGTCTCGTGAAAAAGTGAAGGTCGTGAGGTCAAATATTCTGGTATAGTTTGAGGGGTCATGTCACAAGGAATAGACAATCAAAGTACATTTTGTATTATAGACATATCACTTACTATTCAACATTTGCAGACAAACAAACAGACCGGCACACAAAAAAACTATACGCTACGTGACAAAATCTTGTCACACTCCACTCAAATTAAAAAGAACCTTTACAATGCCAAACAGTACCAGTACATGTAATCAAATTACCTTTACAATTTCTTTGTTTTATAAAATCTTATTTTGTATCATTACAAGGATTATCATCAATAAATGCATTTATCACTTCAAGCGTTCATGTGACGTCACATTGTTTATGTGGTAAAGCGCTGTATGTCGGGTCTTTCTTCCGAATTCCTTCTCAATATTAAACAAGGGATCTGTGAGCCCCTGCTCACTAGAAATACCCCCGCTCTCAACTTCAACCTTTTAGTGGCCTGCAGAAGTTTGAAAAGTCGGTAAACAGGAAGTAGTAATTGGACAGATCTGAAAATGCATCCCACAATATGGGAATACTACAAATAACTTCTGACAAAATTTCAAATTTGTATCATTTACCATTGCAGAGAAAAGCTTGACGAAAATTGTGACAGACGGACGAAATGACTGAAAATTGACTGAGTCGTTAAACAGGAAGTAGTACCCTGACAGATCTGAAAATGCATCCCGTAATATGGCATGACTATACAAAGCTTCTGACAAAATTTCATATTTGTATCATTTACCATTGCAAAAAAAATCTTAACGAAAATTGTGACGAACGGACGGACTGAATGACGGACAAGGGTAAAACAGTATATCCCTCCTCCTTGAGAGCGGGGGTATAATAAAAACAACTATGCAGTACACGTATTTGTATCCGTAATATTTTACGAAAGGATATGGAGTATATAAACATGAGACCATAACATATATGCTAACTCCAACTGCAATTAATTTTTATTTGTTATGTTTCCACAGCTCCGCTAACGCTTCGTTAAGTGAACTAGATTCTATGGTTTCTGTCTTTAGCTGAATTTTGGCTTTATTATTAAGATCCTTTTGGTTATTTGTTCTCTATCAGCTTTTACAAAAATTTCGATTAATCGACTTCCAAATGTTTTGTTAGATCTGCACTGATGAGACATAAGTTGTCGAAATGCGCATAATTTTTATGCAGTAACTTCGGTATTTTGTTATTTAAAATGTGAAAAGGCTAAATATATTAAGTTTCATCAAGCTATAAGCGCCAAAATCCCGGAGTTTATTCTTTTAAATAATTTCATTTTAGCTTCACTGAAAAGACAAAAGTACTAGTGGTCGAAGTAGGAAATATGCAGCATGTATATTTTCTATCATTAGAAACTGAATCACCTGTTCTCAAAAATTCTAAATACTTTCTTAAAACTTTGTGCTGATCTATGCACTATTTTTAATACAATTATTTCTCAGTCACTTTTTATGCGAAATTTGTAATTAGTTGAGGATATGCTAAGTTACCAAAATTTTATTTGCAGTTCTTCATATGTTTATGAACAATTAATAAATATTTTTTAGCAATACTATTCCTCAGTTAAAGACTTATTATAAGTTATCATGCATTGAACCAACTAACATGATTATTTAGATCGTGTCGAAAATCGTTGAACGGTAAGGCGTCAGTCGCACCGTTCAACCATTTTCGACACTATCTAAATAATCATGTTAGTTGGTTCAATGCATGATAACATTTTTGTGCGGTTATGCTAACCACAGTTTGCATTAAACTACGAAAACGATAATTACAAAATGACCTACATTTAACTACACGATTCTAAAAATAAACACTATACCAACTGACAGCGTAACATGAACAACCGAGTGATTTATTGATTTTTCAAGTTGTATAAAGATTGTACCAGCAAATTGACGTTTTCGAAATACACTGAGTGGAAACCTTTGGAAATGAACGCAGATAAAACATCCCATATAATTTACATGTCATTCCAAATATAGATGTTTTTCGTATTTTGATTTTCAGGCTGAAATTACTGTTACATTACGTAGAAGTAAACTATGTTTAATGTCTCGATGTGTTTATTTTTGTATGCTTACTGCATGTTTGTTAATGTGAAACACTACATTATCACGATTATTGATTTTCTTGTTGTGTATGGCGGACATGGTTATTTAGCAAGTGGTTAATCAGCCAATAGAATCCAAGTTTACATCCGCATAACCGCACAATATTATTTGGTTAGTAACACATGTTTCGATTTACACTTCAATACAACTTGTACACATGTAAATATGAAATCTTATCATGAACCAGGTATTGTGAAATTGAATTCAGTCAAATTTTCCAATTTTCAGAAGGCATTATTAGGAAGTTTTTTAATACTACCTTAGGTAGCTATCATACATTTTGCTTTTTTTGCCCATTTTAAAACTCTATATACAAAGGTACACATGGTATTTAACTCTTTCAAATCAAGATTGGAAGGATACTGTATGCCTCTAAATGTCATACAAGATGTGCTTGCAAAACGAAGAAGTTTATCTTTCTTTATAATTACTGATACTTGAAATGATATGCTTGAAACAACAATACCGAACACAATGTCTTGGTAAAACAGTTTAGACAACATTTGTTGTATGTTCTGAACAATTGCGCATTCCTCTTGATACGCAGGTGTCAGTACAAATACTAATGGGAACACTCCCGGAAAATCAGGAAGCGAAACGCAATAATCTGGTACAACTTTCTTTTGTTGTCTTGTACCTTTTGGCGAACATGCATCTGTCTCAATATCCCTTGTGGACTCAAGATTTAGTAAAGAAATGCTTCCTGATAAAGATGAAGAATTACTTGAGGAAGTCCTGAAACAGGGTGCTGAATTATACTCCATTTGGGTAATTGCATCATCCAAATCACCGGAAACAGTTTCTATCACAGTGTTTGTATTATCATGTTTGACTGGTGCCCAGCTATGTACATCAGAGAGATCAGCATCAAGGCATTTAAGAAGGACTTTAACCAATTCTTCTATCCACCCTTTAGCATGGCCATTTTTCATATCAGTTCGAAATGCTTTTATAAGTGCTGATAAATATGCAGTCTGTCCTGAAAATATATAGATATAATTCAATTAAATGTCAATATATCTGCTTTATATCTTGTTCAATCAAGCCCTAAAATATAATGAAACATGGCTGAAAATCGCGGCCAAAGCAGGCTAATTTTCGATGGCGTAGGCTAATATTTTCAAAAAATTTACATCAAAATATGGTAAATATACTGAAATTTTGACTTCAGAGCATGCTAAAATTCGCAGTGAGGTACCAAACCCGGTAATGCTGGTATAGCACAATCTCGCTTCAATTGAAAGAGATTAAGTTCAAACTAAGTTGACCTCCATTACGTCCATCTTTGATTAGGTACGGACTAATAAAAATACCTTTTTGGGAGGGACTGTCTAGGGACCATTGTGACTTACTTTGGTTATACCTATATAAGTGGTTTCTCCGGAGAGGATTTTTGAATGCGTTTTCCATAGGGTCCAATGTTAAACTATTATCCTCCCTTTTAGCCATCTTGGATGAGGTATGGACCTCCAAGATACCTTTTTTGGAAGGACTGTCTAAGGACCATTATGACTAAGTTTGGTTGCAATTGTACTAGCAGTTTCTGAAAAAATATCTTTACATGTGTTTCCCATAGGGTCCAATGTTAAACTATGTTCCCTGCGAGAGGCCATCTTGGATGAGGTACGAATATGCCGGATACTTTTTTCGACATTCGTCACCACGATTTGACAGACCATTACAATGTTTCTGTTTCACAAATGAGAACAGATTTTTGGGTAGATCAAGAGTTTGTTACCGGACTGACTAACACCGACTGTGACAAAACCGGACTTGTCACTGGCAGTGTGACGGGTGTGGAGCAGATCATGCTTACCCTTCCGCAGCACCTGATAATACCTCAGTTTTTATAGGGGTTCACACTGCTAGTGCTTTAGTTTTGTGGCGTTCTTGTTAATTTTTGTTTATTTGTTTTATCTTTGTCATACTGTTTCATTTCGTGCTACTGTGAATTGCCGTGATGTTGGATTTATGATTTTAGAATTTCCCCTTTCCTTCTCTTGCTTCGGTATTCGTTTGCCGATGTATTCGAAGGGACCATGTAAAGACAGCCATCTTGGATAAGGTATGGACCTGTTGGATACCTTCTTGGATGGGACCATCTAAGGACCATTGTAACTAAGTTTGGTTCTAATTGGACTGATAGTTTCTGAGAAGATCTTTGAATGTCTTTTCTCAAAGGGCCCAATGTTAAAACTATGTTCTCCACTTGCTGCCATCTTGGATGAGGTACGGACCTGTTGGATACCTTTTTGGAAGGAACCATCTAAGGACCATTGTGACTAAGTTTGGTTAGTTCTAATTGAACTGGTAGTTTCTGAGAAGATCTTTGTATGTCTTTGCCCATAACATCCAATGTTAAAATTATGTTCCCCGCTAGCGGCCATCTTGAATGAGGCACAACCTTGCCAGATACCTTATTTGGAAAGAACCATCTAAGGACCAGGTGTCTAAGTTTGATTCTTACTGGACAACCTTCTTCGGAAGGAACCATGCATAGGACCATTGAAACTAAGTTTGGTTCTAATTGGACAGGTAGTTTCTGAGAAGAAGATCTTTGCCATAGAGTCGAATGTTAAAACTTTGATCCCTGATGGCGGCCATCTTGGATGAGGTACAGAACTTCCGGACTCCTTTTTGGAAGGGAACATCTAAGGACCAATGAGGCTTAGTTTGGTTATAATTGGACTGGTAGTTTCTGAGAAGATCTTTGAATGTCTTTTCCCTTAGGGTCCAATGTTAAATCTATGTTCCCCGCTGGCGTCCAACTTGCAGAGGTACGTCTTTTCCCATAGGATCCAATGTTAAAACTATATTCCTTGTTGGCGTCCATCTTGGATAAGGTAGGGATACATTTTTGGAAGGGACCATCTAAGGACCATACTGACTTAGTTTGGTTCTAATTGGACTGGTAGTTTCTGAAAAGATCTTTGAATATGTTTTCCAAAATAGGGTCCAATGTTTAAACTATGTTCCTCACTGGCAGCCATCTTGGATGAGGTATACAGACCTGCCGGATACCTTCTTTTGGAAGGGACCATCTAAGGTCCATTTTGACTAAGTTTGGTTCTAATTGGACTGCTAGTTTCTGAGAAGATGTTTGAATGTCCTTTCCAATAGGGTCCAATGTTAAAACTATGTTCCTAGATGTTTGAATGTCCTTTCCCATACGGTCCAATGTTAAAACTATGTTCCCCGCTAGCTTCACTCTTGGATGAAGTACAGACTTGCCGGATAACTTTTTTGGAGGGGACCATCTAAGGACCATTGTAAATAATTTTGTTCTAATTAAACTGGTAGATTCTGAGAAGATGATGTTTAAATGTCTTTTCCCATAGGGTCAAATGTTAAAACTTTGTTCCCGCTTGTGGCCATCTTGGATGAGGTACGGACCTGTCAGATACCTTTTACGGAAGGAACCATGTTAGGACCATTATGTACAACTTTTGTTCCAATTGTACTAGAAATTTCTGAGAAGATCTTTGAATGTGTTTTCCATTGGGCTCCATGTTAATACTATATTCCTCGCTTGTGACTATCTTGGATGAGGTACAGACTTGCCGGATACCTTTTTTGAAGGGACCATCTAAGGACCATTGTGACTAAGTTTGGTTAGTTCTAATTGAACTGGTAGTTTCTGAGAAGATCTTTGAATGCGTTTTCCAAAGGGTCCAATGTTAGAACTATGCTCCCCGCTGGTGGCCATCTTGGACGAGTTACAGAACTGTCGGACACCTTTTTTGAGGGGACCATCTAAGGACCATTGTGACTAAGTTTGGTTCTACTTGGACTAGATGTTTCTGAGAAGAATGTGTTTTCCCATAGGGTCCAATGTGAAATCTATATTCCCCGCTGGCGGCCATTCTGGATGGGGTGCGGATCTGCAGGATACAAAGGATCACCCAAGGACTATTGTGACCAAATTTGGTGAGCTAAAAACTAGAACTTGGAGCGGTCGCAAAGGACAACAAATCTCCTCGCCACTACGCCAGCTGTCAAGAAATAATAATCATATTATCTAAAATGTATGAATTTTGAAGATACATCCACTGAACATTAAGATCATTGATGTGTTACATGTAGTATCACAGATATAAACATTAATGAAAACTATAACCAAAGTCAGACAAGTGTAAAATGTAGGTCCAAGTGATCCAATTGCATCCACTGACCAAAGATGTTTGATTTGACACATGAAGTTTTTCAGATATGAACCTTAGGCAGACTATAATTTGATTCATTGGGGCATGAAATGCAGGTCAGAGCTACCAAATTATCATTTGAAGCAGCCTTACTCTCCAGGACGCATTCAATGACCAAAGATAATTGATGAGCCTGGTGTAGTTTCTCAGATATACACCTTAACACACACTTTGGTTTGAGTCATTGAAGCATAACAAGTAGATCAGAGTGACCCAATTATCATCTGAAGCAGCATCACTCTCCAGGACACCTCCCCTTATGTAAAGATGATTGATGTGCCACATGTAGTTTCTCAGATATGAGCCTTAACTCAAACGTTAACCTGTGTCATTGAACATGTTGAAGCATAAAATGTAGGTCAGAGGTCAGAGTAACCCAAATATCATCTGAAGCAGCATCACTCTCAAAGACGATCCAGACACTAGCGATGATTGATGTGCCACATGTAGTTTCTCAGATATGAACCTTACTGCAAACTTTTACCCTAGATGGGAGGAATGGATGGACACCAAGATGGACGGACAGTCAAGATACTATATCTCCTCCCTAACTCCATTCAGCAAGCTAGGGCATAACAATCCTGTTGAAAGCAATTTTATAATTTACGTAATTTGCACCTCTGAAATCACAGCCCTTGACTGGCTGCTTATAGCTCAGGAACAGTAATAAGTAATAATAACAGGAATTAAAGAACCTTAGTGAGCAAGCTCACATACCCCACGCCCCACATATCAGAAAATCCTGCATTATTGAACTCTAAAAGTATCCTATAAGCAATATAATACATAACAAGAGGCTCTCAAGAGCCTGACTATCTGTCACATGGGCCATGGCTGACATAATAAGTCAAAATAATCAAAACGTTTAAGGGTCTCAATTTCAAGTTTGTTGATAGACATTGATGTTATATGATCCAAAATTAAACTATGTTCCCCATTGGCAGCTATTTTTGATAGGGCATAGACTGACTGTCACCTTCTTGAAGAAGACCATCTAAGCATCATTGTGCATTACTTTGGTTCCAATTGACCTAGTATTTTCAGAGAAGATTTTTGAATGATTTCCCATGGGGTCAAAGGTTAAACAATGTTCACCCTGACTGCTATCTTGGATACTATGTGGACATGCTGGACACATTTTATGAAGGGGACCAAGTATTTACCATTGTGATCAAGTATGGTTCCAATTGGCCATGTACTTTCAGAGGAGAACACCTTATAGGGTCCAATGTTAAAACCATTTTCCCCACTGGCAGTCATCTTGAATATGATGTGGACTTTCCGAACACATTTTTAAAAGGTGCCAACTAAGGACCATTGTGACTAACTGTGGATATTCTTTTATTCGCGGACATCAATTTTCGTGGTTTTCATAAATATCACCATTTCGTGGGTACTTAAATTCGTGGTTTCGAATTCCATGCATTAGAACACAAGGCATTAAATGCATTTCATTGGGAACTTAATCAGTCAGGGGCATCACCAAAAACAGTTATAAATTTTATAACCATTTTCAGTTATTTTCATTTTCAATAAGTAATGGAAAATGGTTATTTTTGAATTTCCTTTGATCTTTAAATCCTGATTGTGGCCATAATAAATTTTTCTCATTTGTTTTGGTATTTTTCTCTGATAAATTAACATTTCCTTTATAATTTGAAACCATAACATCTGATACGCACCATCAGGAACATGGTACGCATGTTAGTCAAAGTCAAGCCCCCAAGGGACTTTAAATGCCAATTAAATGTTCATTATCTAATATAAGCAGTTCATTGATAATTCAGATGTTTTACTTCATCAATATCTTTTGAAATTTACATAAACTAAAACAATGTGGTTTTGTTGTTCAAGTTTCTTGAATCAGAGCTTGATGAAAAATTGACATGTTGTATAAGAAATAACCAATTTTAGTTATATTTGCAATTTTCCCTAAGGGAGATAATTCAAAAATGGAAAAATCTAACCAATAAAGGTTATTAAATTTATAACTGTTTTGATGATGCCACTGACTGTTAATTTCTTGATTTTAGCGAACCACGAAATCCACAAAAATTTGAACCCAACGAACAATAGTACTTTCACAGTAGTTTGGTTCCAATTAGCCCAGTATATTCAAAGGAGATTTTTGCAATATTGTCCAATTTTCGACAAAGTTCCCAAATGGCAGCCATCTTGGATGACGTGCGGACTTGCCAGACACAATTTTTAAAGGGGACCACCCAAGGACTATTTTGACCAAGTTTGGTTCCAATTGCCGCAGTGGTTTCAGAGAAGAAGATCTTTGAATGCTTTACCATAGGGTGCAATGTTAAAACTGTGTACCCCGCTGGCGGCCATCTTGGATATGATACGGACTTGCCAGACATTTATTTTAAAAGGGGCAACCTATAAGGACCATTGTGACCAAGTTTGGTTCAATTGGCCCAGTAGTTCAGAGATCTTGGAATATAGGGTCCATTTTTCTACAAGATCCAACTGCCGGCCATCTTGGATGGCATGTTGATTTGCCGGACACATTTCTAAATGGGATCACCTAAGGACTACTGTGACCATGTTTGGTTCCAATTGGCCCAGGTGTTTCAAAGAAGAAGATGTTTGAATGAAAAGTGTATGACTGACAAGTCTAGAACACAGTGGTGGTGTCAAATACTCACCATGGCATATCCAGGTTAGTTAAAGAGTCCATGCAGGCACGATATTACTAAAATATCTAGGCAAGATTTTTAATTTTTTTATATCTTTATCAAGATAACTGAATAGTAGGCAAACATTTTCCAATGTAGGACACAATATACATTTATATACAAAAATTATTACAATGTAAAATAAATAAAAATTATGAAAGTATTTTTGCAAAAAATTGTAAAAAATTGTACCAAAACACTGTTTAATTTTTGCTCTTGATTGTGTTACAAATAATTGTTTTTAATAAAGTAATAGTAGAGAATTTCTCTAAAACTTAAAAGAGAAAAGTAAACCAAAGAAGATTTGAAAACAGAATTTAAAGGAAAATAACCCAGGACAAGATGATGCTTGCTGTTTTAGTTGAAAATAGTCTAAGTCCAATAACTCCCATAAAGATAGTCCGACCAAGAAGGCAGTACATTTTGTATATATAGTATGCACATCTACACATCATGACCAACAATCCTACCAAATATGAAAGCAATCCATTCAGCGGTTTCAGAGGAGTTGCAGTGATAAGATGATACTTGCTGTTTAGCTGAAAATAGTCCAAGTCCAATAACTTTCATAAAAATAATCCGATCAATAAGGCAGTATAGTATGCACATCTACACATCATACCAACAATCCTACCAAATATGAAAGCAATCAATTAAGCGGTTTCAGAGGAGTTTTAATGACAAGATGATACTTGCTGTTTTAACTGAAAATATTCTAAGTCCAATAACTCCCATAGAAATGATCCGATCAATGCAGCAGTCGAGTATGCACATCTACACATCCTGACTAAGAATCCTACCAAATATGAAAGCAATCCATTAAGCGGTTTCAGAGGAGTTGCAGTGACAAGATGATACTTTGGTATTTTAACTGAAAATAGTCTAAGTCCCATAACTCCCACAAAAATTATCCAATCAATATGGTGGTATAGTTTCATGACCAACAATCCTCCTAAATATGAAAGCAATCCGTCAAGCGGTTACAGAAGAGTTGCAGTGACAAGAATAGGACTGACGGACGGATGGGTCAAAAACATTATACCCTCCGCAACTTTGTTGCGTGGGGTATATTAAGAGTCATGTTACATACTATTACGAGAGTTTACAGCAAAAAGAATATAGAAATAAAAAATCACATTGAAATCCAGAGAATAAATGAAAACTTTACATTTTTGATATAATGGCAATAACTTTTTAGTAAAAATCTTACAATTGTACACAAAGCATGCAAAGTATTAAAAAATAATATATCACCTGTAGACATCTTTGCAATTGCCTCTGCCAACTCCTCGTCAGTCTTTGGACCCTTTTCAGTTGACCAGAATTCCATTCCTTCAATTTTTTTATACCTATATTGAAATAGATCCAAGCAAATTTTTATATCCTTCCAATACTCTGCTGTTATTTCAGAATGCTCAAACGAGTTCACAAAATTGTCTATAAATTTATAAAAATTATCCAAAGACATTTGATGGCCGGAATTATAGAAATGATAGGAAAATTCTGATACCTCGGACTGTTCTTTTTCTTTTGTAAAAAATTTCACTCCATCAATCATATTAAGCTCTGACATAGGACTTTTCTTGTCTTTCCCTTGGCACAGTATCCTCATGAGTAAAGCTCTCTGATTGTAATTTGCCTCCCAAGCCTAAAAAACAAAAATCAGTTGTTATAAATAAAAATACAGGTATAGTCCATTTGGTGACTATAAAAATAGGGAAAAAAATTCATTAAAAATCTAGTAATTAATATACCTAATTTTAAATTAGATCTATTTGAAGGGCCATGTCATACATATGAGTGGTGAATTTTACATGTAGATCTGTCAACAAATAAAAAAGTTGTCTATTTCACTAAAGGGTAAAATGATGTCTGTTTTCTGTGTTTCTATATTGGGAGTGACAAAATTTATTTCAACAGCCAACATGTGCTCTATGTTTATAAACAATAAGTCAGCTGACCACTTGTTACATGTATGTAAAACTTTATTTACCAAATTTTGAAGTCATGTGTCTTCAACATAATTCATTACCTGTTCAGGTAAAAATCAATACCATGATGAAAGTTGTATAAGTATGTCACTATGTATTGAAGATATATTAACAGTCAGGGGCACAACCAAAATTAGTTATTTTTTAAATAACTTATTAGCTAGGCTATGGAATAGCCTAGCTATATACGTAGTTCTTGGGGTTAAGTGAGGAGTACGCTTGCGTAGTGAGGAGAACGCATGCACAGAAGATTATTGACCAATAGGAATTTCAGATTCTCGAAAATCAAAATGGCGTCCAGTTTCGTCCTGATAAAACGGGGGGGGTTTAATTTTTCTGTTTCCTTGTGGAAGTTGAAAAATGTATTATAAACATTTACTGTAGGTGGTACTGGGAACAGGTTTGTAGAGGATGATGGGATTGGTATTGCAATATCGCTTAGCCAGATTTATAAATATAGAAATGATGAAAAGAATAAGAACAGTAATGTATAAATTTAAAACCAGAAGTTAATAAATAAAGATGAGGTATTGTGCAATAATCAATAATATACAAATACTATAAAAGACTTTTCAATTGTGTTTAACAAAGCGTGATTGTAGTTTGTGGAGATACTTAGGCAATGGAGAACGAAAGGTGGAAAGAGTAGAATTGGGTTTTTTTGCAGAAGAATAAAGAGCTACCGGTGTTTATTTGTGTGTGCTGTAAAAAGTTTATGTTTCGAAGCCAAGTACACGAGAAAGAATTTAATGCAAAAGATGAGAGGTTAAAAGAAATGTTAAAAGGAGAGAAGCATATTGTGTGTAAAACGTGTAACTCTTATGTGTGTAAGGAGGCTATACCTCCTCAAGCAATGATAAATAATTTAGAAATGGATAAAACTCCTTTTGAAGAATTAAATACGCTAGAACAACATTTAATTTCTCCAGTTTTACCATTTTACAAAATTGTGATTTTACCTAAGAGTGATCAGCGAGCTATATATGGTCCAGTTGTGTGTGTAAAATCCGACATGACAAAAATAACGAAATGTATTGATTTGAGTATAAAAATACATCATGAGCCACCACACCCTTGTCAATCAAACACGCAATTTTCTAACCAATGCTATTCCATAGCCTAGCGTATCGTTTTTATTTCATAAAAACCATTATCCGATTTATATCATCCACTTATGTTTCTAAAGTCCCCTCGTGTTTTCTAGTTCTAGTTATATTTTTAGTGTCCAAATTATCTCCCTTGACAAAAATATTATCTCCCTTTAGGACAATATTAGAAAATAACTGAAAAAGGTTTTATTTCATATTTTTTTGTTTCAAATCTTTAATATGGTTCTGAAGTTTCAATTTCAGACACAAGGCCACCTGTTATGTCTTATTTTGAAGAGAATATCAGTACCAAATGGTCAGGGTAATTATTTCCTGTTCTTGAGGAAGTAATGACTTTTTAAATGATATTTAAAGTCTCTAGGGTGCCCTACTTCAAAAGCTTTGCGCAAAAGGTTCCTGGTTATGTGCAAAGGATTTCTAACCTTCAAAAGAAAGAGGAATAATTACTTTATCATAAAAAAAATGCATGCTGTGTCAAAAAAAGAATTACCAAGCAAAATACAAACACTTTGAAATATAAAAAATAACTGTATTTGGTTATTTATTTTAAAAGCAAATTTTAAAAATAACTTAAAATGGTTATCAAAAAAATATCTGATTTTGTTTGTACCCCTGACTGATTAAAGTACATGTAAACTTTAAAGGACAGTATGAAAATATAAATGAAGCAAGAAAAGCATCGCCATTTGTTTATGTTCACCTTAAATATAAAAGCAAATAAATACATTAATTTAAATGTTAAAAGAAAAATCCATAATAATTAAAATACAAGTTAATATTTTTTTCAAGAAAAATATATTCATTTAATCATTATTAAATTTTATTCCTATTTGTTCTCCAAATTTCCTCTCACCAATCAAGTGAAAACAACAATGTAGCCTTGTCATATTTAGATTCCATGTGATTAATTGTTTTATAATTAGTTTGTTTTGAAAATAACAATCAAATGTGGATGGTGTTTATGTTTATATGCAAATGCAAAGTCGATATTTAAATTCTTAATACATGTAAATAAGTGCCATGTGACAGAATTAGTATAACAATTGCCAGTTAAGGTCAGGTCAAACTGTTTAGTTCTATGGCACACTCCCATACTTGTAGTCTTGAAAATTTACTAGTGTGACCAATGGACAAAATCTTTATTTTTTGGAGGAAAATGCCATAAACGTGTTGTTTAGTTATGTAATGACTACTTTATTCAGAAATGTCAGATTTGTAAATAAATATTCTGGCCTTGAAACCCATTAAAATAAATAATATGGCCTCAACCACCCAGAAAATAAAAAAATAAATAATCTGGCTCCAGGTTCTTTAATACAGTATATAGAAAAAAAAATAATCTCGCCACAAAGCTACAAAAAATAAATTTTCTGCCCACAAAATGTTGAAAATAAATAATCTGACTCGACCATGACTCCCAGCCCCCCCCCCCCCCCCCCCCCCCGAATCAAATAATCAAATGGTCGTCCCCTTAAGAAAAGAGTTATTTACGGGATAAATTTTACTTTGTACACACATTTTTATTAATTCAATGCTTTAAAAATTGGTTTCCATGTATTTTTTATTTTCTCTTCCTGAAAAAAGAAGAAATCCTGGAGAATTTCGGAGGTTTGACATAAATCCCAGACATTTCAATGACCCTCCAGGTTCCTGGAACCGTTTGAAAATTCCAGACCATCTGGGATAATTCTGGAGTGTATGTTAATACATATAATAGATGTGATGTCAGAACATGGCTGGGAAACTCCACGGTCTCAACTGAATTTTACTACAAAGTGACAGACCCTGTTTTTAACAAGAAATGATATGGCTATAAGGCCATATCAAGCTATTGAATTTTTTTAAGTATAATTGACATACGCTTTATATCAATATGTAGCAGTGAATTCTTTCTGCCCGTATATTCTTTCCGCTTCGATAAAATCCACTGCGACCAAAACTCCAAGACAAAAATATTTTTTAGAAAAAAATTCTTGTCTCGATTTTTGCCCCGAAAAATTCTCTGACCAGATGAAAATAAAATCTGGCTCCGACATTGCCTGGATCAACAAAGTTGCGTAGCATAGTGTATAAATCCGTAAAAAAGTCCCCCGGCTCGAGTGAAAATCCAAGCCCCACTCTGAAAATGAAATGGTCTGTGCCTTACAACATGCAAAAATATATATAGATAGGTTACAAAATTTCATCAAATATCCCTTTTATATGTCTAGTGCTGGTTAAATGTCTGCAACCCTTACCAAGAAAATCTATGTTAAGTGACCCCCACCCGTGGGTCCATCCGTGTTTTAGTTGTAACTGTCCTCCTTTTTAGCAATTTGGATAGTGACATAGTTATTTTCATTTAAAAAAATATACATTTCTGCACGGATTCAATGAAATTGTCCTCAAACTAATGTGATTTGAACCGGGCATCGGGATCAAAAATCCCATTTTTAACAATAAACATTTCTTATCATGATTTTTTGTGTATCCTAATTACAATTTTATCAGAATAGCCCTTCAAAAGAATAAACACATATTAGAGCGTCAACTAATGATAAATCTAAAAATACACATGACCTTATTATGATCGGACACAGTTATTACTTGTAAACAAAACAATCAATACACACATGATGACCATACTGAGGAAGGCGTGGTGTATGAATATTTGTAGAAAAAAACTATCTAAACGACAACAAATCGCTTCAAATCCTTATTAAATATACCCCCCTTAATTTATGAGCATTTAGATAATTGATCGGGAGTGCATAGCACTGATGAAAAGTCTCTATACACCGAACTCTTTCTTACACCAGAGCCGTCATGGGGTCTTTTCGAAATGTAAACTATATATTGAATAGATAAGGGGCATTGATTTCAATAGTAAAAAATCGGGGAATGTCATTCCATGTAAAACTGGTCAAAGATCTAAAATATAATTAAAACTATATAAAAGTCTGCCTTTTAAGACAGAAATCGTGTTTATTGTTGTCAGCCACTTAGGGGCGATTCTAAAATCCGGAAATAAAGAAAAAAAGGGGTTTTGATTGATTACAACTTATTTTATGAATTTATATGGAGTGACATTCTTTGATTTTCTCGAACTGCACTTATTAAGTGTAAATCACAGATTTCCGGGCGCCGTTTTTTTTGTTGAGACCATCTAGTTTCCCAGCCGTGCAGAACGAACTTATCCATAGGAAGATAATAGTTAAGCTTTGAAATGACAGATAATTTTGCCTACATGTAGGGGCCTGTAGCAATATTTACAGTGAGAAAAATATGAATATCAGGACAGTGGGCCGTCTACAAAGTGGAATTGTAGACCGCCCACTTTCTCGATATTCATACATTTCTTACCATAAATATTCCACTTTACAGGCTACCCACTATCTCCATATTTATACATTTCTTAACCTAATTATTGCTACAGGACCCTGTGGCGTACCATACTGGTACAGGCACTTGTTTCATAAAAATGTCAGTCCAACCGACCCCCCCCCCCACCCCTTTGTAGGAGAAGAGAGAGTTTAAAAATAGCGAGATAACATTTTTTCATGAACACATGAATATCAGAGAGGCATGGACTTGTTTTTAAGAAACAAGTGTCTCTGCTCCCAAAACTGTTGATCTGTTATCTGTAATCTGTAAACTAAATTCTGCCAGTGTAGGCACACCTCTTTGCAGACAGAGTAGTAGGGATACGTCAACACCTCCACGAATATATATACATTAAGGTTCATCATAACAAACTCAACAATATGGCTAAGATGTTGATGTGGTTTTATACCTGAGGGTTGGGGGTTCTGATCCCGGATCCCGCTTAACGTTTTGTTAAATTCCCGTATCCCGCTTTTTTGTGTTTTTCCAGATCACGCTTATTCACTATTTAGAAAATAGAGTAACGTGTAAACAGTGATACGTTTTTTCCCAGATAAAATGTTATTTTGATTGTGTAAGCCAAGTAAGCAACTAACGCTAAGAAGAGAAGGCTTTGAATGTTTTTGCATTTGAAATTAATATTAAACTAAATACCTAGCTGTCGATCATTTTGGACAAAACTCAGACACGATGAACATAATTGGAAAGCCGATTCTGAAGCCATCAAACCTATTAGCATACAAAGTTTCAGTGCCTGAATTTTTTACAATTTTAGACTTCTTTTTATTCTGAGTGAATCAAGTGTTTACACCTTGCATGCTGATATTAACCTTGCAGACAGGGTTCTTGAAATTTTAAAGCCAGTCAAGGGCACCGTGATCTATCCTAACAAGGAACGGCACTTCATCTGAAAATGCTTTATAGCAGACGCTATTGCAAGTAATTCACGACGAGTTACGTCATAATACATCGGTAAACGAATACCGAAGCAAGAACGAGAAAAGGGGAATTCTAAAATCATAAATCCAAAATCACGGCAATTCACAGTCAACACGAACTGAAACAGTATGACAAAGACAAAACAAATAAACAAAAATGAACAAGAACGCCACAAAACTAAAGCACTAGCAGTGTGAACCCCATTAAAACTGAGGTATCATCAGGTGCTCCGGAAGGATAAGGATGATCTGCTCCACGCATGGCACCCGTCACACAGCCAGTTAAAATATGATGTTGAAATATCTGTTGGGTGGCTGATTGGTTATTGTCATTTTCTAACCCGTAGATAAACCAATTCAAATCCAGGGCATGCCAAAAATTCGAGGGAAAATGGACATTCTATGATTTCATGCATAGCGTCACGCCAATTAGAAGTTTACAATGACCAGAGTGTTATTACAGCCGCCTGAGGTCAATTGTGATAAATTGTTTCAAACTTTGTTATATTTATTGTCCTGTAAATTTATTTAAAATGATCCAGAAAATGTGCCATCATTCGAGTCCTTGATCACACAATACCAAAAATTTGTTGGCATGTGCTTGTTACTTCTCTAACCCTCAAACAGCACCAACTGAAGCACCAACATCTCTTTTTGTATTTAGACAATTACAAGGATGAATCTGTGCCACAAACAATCAACGAAGACAAAACAAAAAATAACAGGATGATAACACAGAAAACAAAAGCACAGACAGTGTGAACTCTCACTGAAAACCGAGAGTATCATCAGGTGTTCTGATGATACTCTTGGTTTCACTGCGTTCGTGTGTATTCCGGCATGCTTGTACTAAAATTAGATGTCATGATCTCTTTGTCATCTTGTATTTCAGATAAATCAGCTCGTATTCCAAAGGAGCTGGCTTCGGTGTCTGATATTTACGTTTCTCTGGTATCCATGGGTATCCGAAAATTTGAGCCTACACAAGACACTTTTTAACTTTGCCACCTGACACTCTCGTGACATTAAATATTTTCACCCTATTCTGTCAACTTATGAAGGAGTCTGGCTAAAAAAGCCTTTCACATCCATGCGGTAGTACGAGCAGGTTCTAAAATACTTCTCACATCTTCATGGATTTGAGTACTGGCCATCCAATATTCTGTCGATTTATATACATGTATCTTAGTCATTTTCTAAAACTAGGCAATTTGTTAAATGACTGAAAATTTTAGGCATTTTACAAAATGCCTATGAATTTTAGGTAATCTATAAAAAGACTAAAATTTTCAGGCATTTAATAAAATGCCTAGAAAAACTACAGGTATTTTACAAAATGCCTGAAACAGAAAAAATGAATAATTTAAGAAAATGACTGTAACATATATATTTTCTGATACAAAACAATAGGATCCAGTTGAAGATCAAAAGGTATCTTGCAGAACGTCACTCATTGTAAATCGTACATACATGAAGTTTTTGATAGCGAAAAACTGAAATTCCCGCTTAGTAAAATTATCATTTTCCCGAATTCCCGAACCATTTTTATCTAATTTCACGTTTCCCGCACTACTTCATTTCCCGTTTTCACGCACAATAATTTGTCTTTCACGAGTCATGCTTACACTTACAGAAAAACGGTCAATCCCGTGTCACGCTTAGACCCCAATGAGACCCTCCCTGAGCAGAGCAAAGATAAAAAAAAAATATCGTGGTTTTAAGGCTGGCACTACATAGCTATGCAATAATTAAATTACCTTTTCGAGATAATAAGTTAAAAACTTTCCCGACAAAAGCGTTGCATTTTTTCCATTTCTTGCAACATCCAAAATAAAACTATCTTGCAAGATTTGTTTGAAATAGTCCAGTGAGTATAGGAAGGTTCGACATGACGTCACAGACTTGAAAAGGTAAATTTGGTTGGCAAGAAATCGTGATAATTAATAAGGGTCATAAAAATGTCATTTTCAATTCACTCGTACGAAGTTGTTAATTGATATATCTTGATAATTCTTTTTGATCGAAATTCTGGAATGTTTACACTTTTACATGGTGTTAATTTTATTTTTAAAAATATTTTCAATATCTATATAATTAGTGCTTTTGTAAAGTATATAAAATAAGGCAATTTTGACACTTTTTAAAACCGCATAAAAAATTTTCTACACAAAATTTTTAAAAAGTAAATCGGCAGAAAAAATATGAAAATCTTAAAGTTTACTACGCATTTTACAGATCCAAAATCAGATGGATAATGAAAAAATGGCAAAAGATCAAAAATTCTTTTACATTGTTATAAAGTGGTCTTACTAAGACTTTGCCAACCAAAAATGCTAATTTGCATATTTTAATTAGATTTTATGACATCACTAATGAGGTTCGCGAACCATCCTATTGTTATTATTACCTTTGTCATTGTTGATTTAAAGTTTAGAGGCTTAACTAACGTAGGGGTTGTCTCGAACTGTTTACCTGTCTTTGTTTATTTTTTGGACCTTTTCAAACATGGAGAACAAATACACAGAACAAACAAAACATAATAATGAAATAATTTTATTAAAAATGAATCCAAAAATTACATGTCTATGCAGTGCCAGTCGTAATAGTTTATACTGTTTTACCGTTTTGTCTGTACTCATGTGAAATTTACCCACAGAAATTGGGACCTGGAGAACGCGTTGTTATGATGAACCTTAACGGACGGATTATATACAAGTCACAAGCATAACTCCATAAAATCTCTATAGAATCAGGTCAAAATTGTCACTTTTAAACTGATTCTATAGAGATTTTATGGAGTTATAAGATCGTTTCATGGCTTTTGGGACAAGTTATGTTCGCCATCGACAGTCAAGTACCTAACCTGTATGAGTTATACCAGAATAATAACATGCATGTGTTATTACAGATGTTGTTTTGAGTTATCTGCTCTTTATTCCTAATTCTGTAATAACATATGTATGTAGCAACCTAGAATATATTACCTTTTTTTGGTCACTTGGGAATTGCTTAGACCTTTGCGCAGAAACTAATTATTTAGCCTGGATAAATCAGTTTTCAATTAAGTTAAAACATTTTTGATGAACCATGGTTAGGCTCTAAAATGATATAACTTTAGTTGTAATAACAATGCTTAGTTATTACAGGCATATGACTTGAATATTTATTAGTTTATTAGACACTTGGGAATTACTAAGAAACTTGCGCAGAACCTATTGATATGCTTTGATTTTCCTACATTACTATAAATAAAAATGTAATTTGATTAGGCATTATTCTGGTCTGAGGAAAACACTTTTAAGTGATGCAGAGTAGCTGTAATAACACCCTTCTATTATTACAGGCATACTTTTCCTGTAATAACACATGTATATTTTGCAATATTGGCAAACTATGAAAAGTCCTATGATTTTAACTCCTAGCATGCTGATAGACAATAATGGTAATAATAAAGTGGTATACATTTATAACAAAACTATGACTGCATAATGCCTATTTGAAGCATGTAACATACATATGTTATCAATTTTTTCCCTTAGTAATAACACATGAATGTTATTTTTCTGTAATAACTCATACAGGTTAGGTACTTGACTGATCGATGTGCCTTACATAATCTAATTCGTTCAGGTCTATACATTCAGTAAGATCAGTAATATATTTTTTGTCAGCAACATATTTGAAGTCTAAATTGGATGTCAACTCAGCCATCTCCCTACTTTCACTTCTTCACGCTGCTTAAAAATAAAAATACTGAATTCCTGTTTTGTCTTTTGGGGTACCAGTATGATTAACACGCCAAGTCGTCCCAATGAAAATCGGCCCAATAAATGTCGCCACACTCTGTTGTCAAAATCGCATTTTTGTATAAATTTTATTTCTTAATTGGTTTGTAGACGTTTTGTAACTTAATGCCTATGTCCTGATATAACCTTGAAAAAAATATATTTTTTTAAAATAGTTTACGGTAAGTTTCCTCTTTATACGCTTTAAAGTGTGTGGTCTAACAAGAGCCAGTTGAAAAAAGTCACGATCTAAAGCTCTGTACATCCAGATGTGTATTTCAAAACCTAATTTAGATTTGCTTATGATTTTTTTTCATGTTATTCATGTTTTAAATTATACACGAGGGATTTTTTTTAACAAATTTTGTTTTTATCTGGTGCCCTTACAAAGCACAAGATGTAGATATTCATAGAAAATGTACAGAGGAGGGCAACCAAACAAGTTCCATCTTTAAATAACTTGGACTACCCAGACAGACTTAGAAAGATAGATATGCCAACTTTAAAATACAGAAGATTAAGGGTGATATGATTGAAACATTCAAAATCATAATGGGAGTGTATGATAAGGAAGTTACAAAAGACATATTAGAGTTAGATCATAATTAACTTGGATCTAGATCTTATATCCACAGTTTATTTAAATAAAATATAGTGTATGATGGAAAATAAAACAAAAATAAAGGCCAAGTGACCTTTAAGTATCTGCCCATGGCACCTTCTGCATCTTAACAATACAATTATATCTCATTTCCACCTCATTGATGAACACTGTGTTAATGTATTTACAGGAATTTATATTTTTAAGATGGGCAATGGTGAAACAATTTTGTACAATTCAGTAAACTTAACTTAAATTTTTGCTTTTCTGCACTGGGCACGAGGAGAACCAATACTTTACAAGAAGATTGGATTCTTGAGCATCGTCCCTTGGTGCCCCCTGCAGTTAAGCAATGGTTTGGTAAGTTCTAATTTATTGTTTGTCAGTCTTTTGTACATGAATGTTTACGTAAAATGTGATGAACACTCCATTTATTTACATTTTGTTAAAATGGTCACTGGTGAAACAATTTTTGAACTTCACTTAACTTTTTGCTTTTCTGCACTGGGCACGAGGAGAACCAATTCTTTGCTAACTAAAGTAGATTGGATTCTTGAGCATCGTCCCTTGGTGCCCCCTGCAGTTAAGCAATAGTTTGGTTGGTTCCACTTTCTTATCATTATTATTACTGTTTATTTTGTCATGTATGATTAGGTAATGACGTGTACTGTATTGTTATGTTGATATGATTTTGTATCAGTTATGAATGTTATTGTCATTTGCCCCTTGTGGGCCCTGATTTGGTCAATAAAAATATTCCATTCTATTCTATGCTAATTCAAGAACAAGGGGCCACAACAAGAGGATCAAAAAGAAATTCAGTAAAAGACTCGTTCACTAACAGAGTAGTCGAAATATGGAATAATCTTCCACAATCATTGATAGACGCAAAAGACTTGAGACATTTTGAAATATTATTGGACAAGTACTGGTAACACCAAGAAGTAAAATTTAACCCCAAATCTGACTTAGAAATCAAGATAAAATCCGGAAGTCACACCGAACTTGATATAAACTCAGAAGAAATAGAGGCGGATATAGTGGCTCAAAGCCAGAATCAACAGTAGACCTAACCTAACCTAACCTAACCTAAATGTTTTAATTTTGCTATTTTAAAGTTTAAACTGTTCACTAGTTTGTTTTCTGACAGTGTCTCGTAGATCAAAATGTATTATTAAGTCTCCCAAACGAAGTTTTGGGAGACTTATTGTTTTTTATTAAGTCTCCAAAACGAAGTTTTGGGAGACTTATTGTTTTTACTCAATTCTTATTAAGTCTCCCAAACGAAGTTGGGAGACTTATTGTTTTTGTTGCGTTTCTTACCCTAGACGTAGTCGGGACGGCATATTGTTTTTGTCTGTTTCTCTATTACATAGTTTGGCGACTTATTGTGTTTGCACCGTTTCTTATTATTATTATTATTATTATTATTATTATTATTATTATTATTACTATTATTAAGTCACCCAAACGAAGTTTGGTGACTTATTGTTTTTACTCTGTTTCTTATTATGTCGCCCAAGACGTAGTCGGGACGACATATTGTTCTTTGCTCGTTTCTTTATTATTATTATTCATTCCACCTATTTTTGTCCGGTGATTTTCTCTGAGATGCTTCAACAGAACTCATTGATACTTGGCACAAAGTTGGACCACTATAAGAAAATGTGCATGCACCACCAAAAATTTTCAAAATGGCCGCCATTTTCAAGATGGCCGCCATTTTCAAGATGGCCGCCATTTTCAAGATGGCCGCCAAAATACGTCAAAATTTCAACGTTGTCCGATTTCAACGAAAATTGATTTCTAGGCAGATTTTGACGCTGCGAACAAGATGGGAGCATCGAATTGGTTGCCAGGGGCGACATCAGCTGTTGCTTGCAATTGCAAATCTAGTTATTATTATTATTCCTCAATGGATTTTTCAAACTTTGTCCAAACATTATCTCAGAGATGGGTTTTCCAAACTTAATGAAACATGGCACCAATGTGGACAACCACCCCAAGATGTGCAAGAAGGTCTTTGAATTTCCAAAATGACCACGGTCATTGGTCACTTTGAACTTTGACCTCAAATCTTGTGATTGGAATATCTCGAAAACTGTAAATGATAGCTGATTAATTATAATGGCAAAAATGTTTATTAGGTCATGACGGACCTTTCTTACATTTGGACTGAAGTTCTATGATGCACCGTTCAAGAGTTATGACCCTTTAAAGTTTCGTCACCTCTTTTAGAATGTTTTTTTCTCGAAAACGGTAAGAGATAGAAACCTGAAACCTTTTACATCAGAATCAGAATATTTTATTGATATAAAATCCAAACTATAGGATTGTTATCAACCAATACACAATACAAAATGATAAACAGCAATAATTAATTAACTACAACACATTTTACACATATTCAATTTAAGACACATGCCTGATCCATTTAGTAAATTCATTATTTTCTTTCATATTTGAGGTGACGCTGCTTCGATTTAGTATACAGGATAAAAGTATTATGACCTTTTATAAATATATGATAATAATAAAAATAATATATATATGTCAGTATCATTTTAGTTACCAATAATTAGAAAAGCATTTCTGAAGTTGTACATTTCACTGATTTTAGTTACAATAATTTTAACAACATCATATTCTTGACAAGTAAATAAAAAATTAAATTGAGATCTGGTATCTAGACCTCTAAAAGATGGAATTATATTAATAATATCTGAAAAAAGTTTTTCTCTTCTATCAATTAGTTTAATGCATTCAATAAGAAAATGATATTCGTCTTCTACCTGTAATTTACACAGTGGGCACATTCTATTTTCAACAGATGTACCAGTATGTCTACCTTGTTCAATTGCAAGTTTGCTATTACTTATTTTTATTTTGGTAAAATTTTTCACTGTATACTTATCAATATCTAAAGTTAAATATCTGTCCATTTTGTAGTCATTTTTTATCTTCGTGTATGTCCTCAATTTATTACCGTGAACAGATTTACTATCATCAAAAATACTGCTCTTTCAATAAATTTTATAATTATCAATTAACTTATCAAAAATTGAATGTAATAGTTTGCGTTTTGAAAAAGTACTATGGTTCACCCAAACATGTGAAAAATTTAATTTATTTAAGAGCAATTTAATTTTGCATGCAAATCCATCAGAAATTTTGATGTTTGCTTTATATGTTTCTTTGAGAAGACTCTGGTTTGACTCAATCACATGAAGCCAGTATCCAACTGATAATTTTAAAGCATTTATAATGACTGAATATATTCCCAATTCTGACAAAACTGCCAAATTAACAGCTGATCTGTTTACCCCAATGAGAAATTTAGCAAATTTTATCTGAACCTTTACAATTTGTGATGTCATATATCTAGGTTCAAGATTATCTACATTTTTTATAATATTTACTGCCCAAATTTCACTACAGCAAAGTAGGATTGGTTGAATACAAGATTCAAAAAGTTTTATATGAGATGATATATTAAGAAAATCTGATGACATGAGTTTCCGTATGCAAAACACTGCCTTCATGGCTTTTTTACATAATAAATCAATAGCATTAGTGAATGTCCCAGATGGCTTAAAAATAATGCCCAAATATTTGTATTCCAGACTGTGACCAATAATTTCATTTTTATAAGTAAATATATCTTTTGTCATCTTTCTGCCTGATTTGTTAAAAACCATAACTTTACTTTAATCTAAATTAATTGTTAGATTCCATTTATCACAATATATATCTAAGATATTTAAGCATTTTTGAGACCAGCAGCAGATTCAGAAATAAGAACTAAGTCATCAGCGTATAGGTGGCATGATAAATCAATGTCATTTAACTTCACGGGGTCACATTCATTATTAAATGGGCTCGGAATATCATTGATATAAAGTGAAAATAAAGTAGGACTTAAAATACATCCTTGCTTTACACCAATTTTAGAATTAAAAAAATCTGTCACACCATCATGAAACTTAACAGCATATAATACATCTCCATACATTCCCTGTAAAATTTTCAGCAAAGGTCCCTTAATATCAAGGGTTGATAACTTATAAAGCAATGCTTCTCTATTGATAGTATCAAAAGCCTTTTTAAAATCAATAAAAAAGGCATATATCTTTTTAGATGACTTAAAAGCTTTATCTATAATAGTTTTAAGAGTTAAAATATGGTCACTTGTTCTACAACCTTTTTTAAAGCCAATTTGCTCTCTGCAAATTAAATTGTTTTCTTCTAAACAATTGTCTAATCTATTGTACAAAATTCTTCAGAAAAATTTCCCAAAACAACTAGAGAGGGCTATACCTCTATAATTCAATGGATTGTTAAAACACCCACCCTTGGATATAGGTTTGATATAGTTTTCTTTCCACTGAGATGGATAGGTGCAAGATTTTAAAATGATATGGTGAATTTAGGTGATATGTGTTACATTTAAAAATGCCAAGGTCAAAGGTCATTGGTCACTTTGAACTTTGACCCCAGACCTTGTTTTTGTGATAACTCATAAACCGTAATAGATAGCTGATAAGATGTAATAGCAAAAATGTGTATCTTGTTAAAATCTACATTTGTTACATAGGGTCCAAAAATATCGGACCAACCGTTTTCGGTTTATGGGCCGAAAACCGATTTTGATGTCCGAATTTTGTGTTTTTTGCTTATAGCTCATATACCATTGGAGATACTAAAAGACATTCAACATACAAATTGTTCAGGAAGTCTGGACCTTCAAAATGAGGTCAAGGTCAAAGGTCAAGGTCACAGCCCTAAAGCTTTATTTCATGTTGAAGTATCAATAAATGTACATATTAAGCTTTGAATGTTGGTTTCATCAATGAATCAATAATGAAACCATGATAACGCAACTTCCTTTCTGATGCAATCCAGTACATATAGTACTTACGAAGTGTTAACCTGTGAATCAAAGTACTACTAACACTGATAGATGAAAAGATAATGAGTTTATTACACTAAATCTTACATAAGGAATAAAAACTAATATTTCAGTTATTACAATCATTGGTGATAAATATACAACACAGCATTTTTTCAAAAAGCAATTGGGTATGGAATCTGGTTTGGGTGACTTGTGTTTGCATGCAAACATATTATCACTCGTTATTATTATTATTCCTCAATGGATTTTTCAAACTTTGCCCAAACATTATCTCGGAGATGGGTATTCAAAATTTAATGAAACATGGCACCAGTGTAGACAACCACCCCAAGATGTGCAAGAAGGTCTTTGAATTTCCAAATGACCACGGTCACTGGTCACTTTTAACTTTGACCTCAAATTTTTGATTGGAATATCTCGAAAACTGTAAATGATAGCTGATAAATTGTTATGACAAAAATGTTAATTAGGTCATGACGGACCTTTGTTGCATTTGGACCGAAATTCTATGATGTACCGTTCAAGAGTTATGCCCCTTGAAAGTTTCGTCACCTCTTTTAGCATGTTTTTTTCTCGAAAACGGTAAGAGATAGAAACCTGAAACCCTTTCCATTCAACTTAGGTGATATGTGTTACATTTAAAAATGCCAAGGTCAAAGGTCATTCGTCACTTTGAACTTTGACCCTAGACCTTTCTTTTATAATAACTCATAAACCGTGATATATAGCTGATATTATGTAAGGGCAAAAATGTGTGTCTTGTTAAGATCTACATTTGTTACATAGGGTCCAAAATTATCGGACCAACCGTTTTCGGTTTATGGACCGAAAACCGATTTTGATGTCCGAATTTTGTATTTTTTGCTTAAAGCTCAAATACCATTGAAGATACTAAAAGACATTCAACGTACAAAATGTCCAGGAAGTCTGGACCTTCCAAATGAGGTCAAGGTCAAAGGTCAAGGTCACAGCTCTAAAGCTTTATTTCACGTTAAAGTATCAATAAAAAAGGTACATATTAAGCTTTGAATGTTAGTTTCATTAATGAATCAATCATAAAACCAATATAACGCAACTTCCTTTCTGATGCAATCCAGTGCATATACTTCCCATGAATTAAAGTACTACCAACACTGATAGACGAAAAGATAATGAGTTTACGAATAGAAACAAATATTTCAGAACACATTATTTCAATCATACAACACAGCATTTTTTCAAAAAGCAATTGGATATGGAATCTGGTTTGGCTGACTTGTGTTTGCATGCAAGCATATCATCACTCGTTATTATTGTTTTTCCGCCTCTAAAAATCATCTTGTCCAACAAATTTCTCAGAGACCACATGTCCAATCTCAATCAAACTTCACAGGAAGGTAGATCACCACCCAAAGATGTGCACTTGGGTGTTGAAATTTTCCAAATGACCACCGTCTTTGGTCACTGTGAACTTTGACCCCAAATCTTACTATTGGATTAACTCAGAAACTGTAAAAGATAGCTGATAAAATGTCATGACAAAAATGTTAGTTAGGTCACGACGGACATTTTTAAAATTTAGATCGAAATTCTATAGTCAACCGTTCAGGAGTTATGACCATTGAAAGTTTCGTCACATCTTTTAAGTTGGGTTTTCTCGAAAACGGTTAGAGATAGAAACCTGAAACCTTTTCCATTCAACTTAGGTGATATGTGTTACATTTAAAAATGCAAGAGTCAAAGGTCATTGGTGACTTTGAACTTTAACCCTAAACCTTGTTTTTGTAACAACTCTTAAACCATAGTAGATAGCTGATTAACTGTAATGGCAAAAATGTGTGTCTTGTTAAGATCTTCATTTGTTACATTGGTCAAAAATTATTTGATCATTTCTTGCTATTTAAATGAATGAAAATTACTTCATTATATATCATTTGTGGTTTGACATTGATAACCTTAACGTCAACTGAAATTAGAATTATATTTGTGGTGTAGGTGATGACAGGTATATAAATATATCTAAATAATTCGGGAAATATAAACCATCTGTTCTAATTAACTAGTCAAGATTATAAAACATTTTTACCTAAAAAAACCAGTGTTACGCATGTGGCATTTATCAACTTTAGATTTGACAGTTTAATTACTGGTAGTCATACAGCTAGATAATTGATGCCGATAAAACTTTATGTAACCAAAAAAAAAAACAAAAAAAAAAAACCATGTAATATTTAAAAAAAGAAATGATTATATTATATGATGAAACAGGATATGAAGTTTTCATCTTGAATCAAAGCACTACTACCACTGTTCGATGAAAACATAATGAGTTGAAGACACACTTCTTACATGATGAATAAAAAAGGAAATTATTTCAGAACACATTAATCATTGGTGAAAAATTTACAACAAAACATTTTTATTATTATTATTCCTCAATGGATTTTACAAACTTTGTCCAAACTTTATCTCAGAGATGGGTAGTCATAATGACACAACTTTCTGACGCAATCCTTGTAAATATTGACCAGTGAATCAAAGAACTAATCGCACTGGTAGATGAAAACATAATTAGTTTAAGAAACTAATTCTTACATGAGGAATAAAAAAAATATTTCAGAACAACTTATTACAATCATTGGTGGTACATATACAACACAGCATTTTTTTCAAAGAGCAATTGAGTATGGAATCTGGTTTGGGCGACTTGTGTTTGCATGCAAACATATTATCACTCGTTTTTCTTGTTCCCCTTCTTCTTTCGCCTCAAATTTGTCCGACCATTTTCTCAGAAACTAATGGTCGGATCTTAACCAAACTTCACATGAAGATGGATACCTATCCCGAAAGATGCAAACAGGTCTTGGAATTTTCAAACTGGCACCGGTTGCCATGGAAACGGCAAAAAAGTCGGGAAAATCAAAGTGCTCGGAATTGGATGAAAATTTACAGTAAGGTTGCTTAGGACATGGGTAATAATTTTCCGGTGTCCAAGACTTCAAAATGGCACACGTTGCCATAGAAATGGCAAAAAATGGCGGGGAAATCAAAGTTCTCGGAATTGGATGAAAATTTAAATCAAGGTTGCTTAGGATATGGGTAATAGGTTTCCGGTGTCCAAGACTTCAAAATGGCACCCGTTGCCATGAAAACGGCATAAAAGGCGGGAAAATCAAAGTGCTCGGAATTGGATGAAAATTTACAGGAAGGTTGCTTAAGACATGAGAAATTGGTTTCTGGTCTCCAAGACTTCAAAATTGTATCCGTTGCCATGGAAACAGAAAAAAGCGGGAAAATTGAAAGTGCTCAGAATTGAATGAACCTCAAGAGACAGGTTGCCTACGATGTGTGGAAGTGATTTTTAGCCCTGATTTCTGATTTGGGAGTTCGTTTGGGAAACTTTTGTATCAGCATCCTGATGCAGTTATAAATTTTTATTATTATTATTATTATTATTCTTTCTTTCTTTCTTTCTTTTTCTTCTCCCGCAAGTGTGTCCGCCCTCGTTCTCGGTAATCTTACCACCGATCTTAATGAAACTTGACATTGTGATAAAGGATCATGTGTAGATGTGCAATCCGGTCTTGAAATTTTCAAAATGGCCGCCGTTGCCATGGAAACTGAAAAAAGGCGGGAAAATTCAAAGTGCACCGAATTGGATGAAATATTACAGGAAGATTGTACAAGATGTGTAGAACATATTTTTGGGTCAAATTTTTTTTCAAAATGGCACCCGTTGCCATGGAAACTGAAAAAAGGCGGGAAAATTAAAAGTGCTCAAAATTGGATGAAATTTTACAGGAAGATTGTACAAGATGTGTAGAACATATTTTTGGGTCAAAATTTTTCAAAATGGCGGCTGTTGCCATTGAAACTGAAAAAAGGCGGGAAAATTAAATGAAAAAAGGCGGGAAAATTCAGAGTGCTCCAAATTGGATGAAATTTTACAGGAAGATTGTACAAGATGTGTAGAACATATTTTTGGGTCAATTTTTTTTTCAAAATGGCGGCCGTTGCCATGGAAACTGAAAAAAGGCGGGAAAATTAAAAGTGCTCAAAATTGGATGAAATTTTACAGGAAGATTGTACAAGTTGTGTAGAACATATTTTTGGGTCAAAACTTTTCAAAATGGCAGCCGTTGCCATGGAAACTGAAAAAAGGGTCCTTTATCACTATGTCAAGTTTCACTAAGATCATTGGTAAGATGGCGGAGAACGAGGGCGGACACTTAAGTCTCCCAAACGAAGTTTGTGGAGACTTATAGTTTTTGCTCCGTTTCTTATTATTATTGTTATTATTATTCTTTCTTTCTTTCTTTCTTTTTCTTCTCCCGCAAGTATGTCCGATGAGGTATTACCAAGGCTTCGTGATGACTTCAACAATAAAAGCTTTTTCTTTTTTCTTTTTTCTTCTCCCGCAAGTATGTCCGCCCTCGTTCTCGGCCATCTTACCACCGATCTTAATGAAACTTGACATTGTGATAAAGGATCATGTGTAGATGTGCAATCCGGTCTTGAAATTTTCAAAATGGCCGCCGTTGCCATGGAAACTGAAAAAAGGCGGGAAAATTCAAAGTGCACCGAATTGGATGAAATTTTACAGGAAGATTGTACAAGATGTGTAGAACATATTTTTGGGTCAATTTTTTTTTCAAAATGGCACCCGTTGCCATGGAAACCGAAAAAAGGCGGGAAAATTAAAAGTGCTCAAAATTGGATGAAATTTTACAGGAAGATTGTACAAGTTGTATAAACATATTTTTGGGTCAAAACTTTTCAAAATGGCAGCCGTTGCCATGGAAACTGAAAAAGGAGGGAAAATTAAAAGTGCTCCAAATTTTAATGAAATTTTGAGAGAAGATTGTACAAGTTATTTGGAATTTATTATTGGGTCAAAAATTTTCAAAATGGCGGCAGTTGCCATGGAAACTGGGAAAAGGCGGGAACATTAAAAGTGCTCGGAATCGGATTAAATTTTACAGAAAGATTATGCAAGTTGTTTGGAACTTATTTTTGGGTCTAAATTTTTCAAAATGGCGGCTGTTGCCATGGAAATTGAGAAATGGGGGGATGAAAAGTCAGTTCCACATTTGAAATTTATGGGAGTTCGTTTGGGAGACTTTGTGTTTGCATCCAAACACAGTTATTACATGTACTTGTTAAATGTAGGTGTTAATTTCTCTGTATTTGTAGTCACTGATTCCGATGTCAATTTCCACGCGTCAATAATTTCAATACACATCACATCATTATATCAACACAGGAAGGAAACTTGTTTTAGCAATAAAATAATATATTTCAAGTGGTCAAAACATATTGAACTGTTTGGGAGAATGAATTAATATGTGTGTACACGCGAACTCATTTTATCATTTCTCCTCCTTTCCAATAACGTTAAAAAATAATGCAGACGACATAATGAAATGAGCACTGAAAAAAGGGTCCTTTATCACTATGTCAAGTTTCATTCAGATCAGTGGTAAGATGGCGGAGAACGAGGGCGGACACTTAAGTCTCCCAAACGAAGAGTGTGGAGACTTATAGTTTTTGCTCCGTTTCTTATTAAGTCACCCAAACGAAGTTTGGTGACTTATTGTTTTACTCTGTTTCTTATTAAGTCTCCCAAACGAAGTTTGTGGAGACTTATTGTTTTTGCTGCGTTTCTTATTAAGTTTCCCAAACGAAGTTTGGGGAGACTTATTGTTTTTACTCAATTCTTATTATTTTTCTTGTTCTTCTTCTCTTTCCGCCTTAAAATTTGTCCGACCATTATCTCGGAAACTAATGGTTTGATCTTGACCAAACTTCACATGAAGATGGATCCTTATCCCGAAAGATGCAAACACGTCTTGGAATTTTCAAAACGGCACCGGTTCCCATGAAAATGGCAAAAAAGGCGGGAAAATCAAAGTGCTCGGAATTGAATGAAAATTTACAGGAAGGTTGCTTAGGACATGGGTATTAGGTTTCCGGTGTCCAAGACTTCAAAATAGCACCGGTTGCCATGGAAACGGCAAAAAGGCGGGAAAATCAAAGTGCTCGGAATTGGATGAAAATTCACAGGAAGGTTGCTTAGGACATGGGGAATAGGTTTCCGATGTCCAAGACTTCAAAATGGCACCCGTTGCCACGGAAATAGCAAAAAGGCGGAAAATTGAAAGTGCCCAGAATTAAATGAAACTCAACAGAGAGGTTGCCTGCAATGTGTGGAAGTGATTTGTAGCCAGGATTTCTGATTTGGGACTTCGTTTGGGAGACTTTTGTATCAGCATCCTGATACAGTTATAAATTTTTATTCTTATTATTATTTTTCTTCTTCCGTTTTCCGCCTCCAAATTGTCCGCACGATTTCTCAGAGACCCAAACTTCATGAAACTTCATGGCATGATAGATATGGACACAAAGTTGATCCTAAAGTTTTCGGAATTTCCAAAATGGCGACCGTTGCCATGGAAACGGTCAAAAAGGCGGGAAAATCAAAGTGCTCAGAATTGGATGAAATTTTATAGGAAGGTTGCCTTACATGTGTAGAATTGGATTCCGGTCTCCATGACTTCAAAATGGCGACCGTTGCCATGGAAATGGTAAAAAGGCGGGAAAATCAAAGTGCTCAGAATTGGATGAAATTTTATAGGAAGGTTGCCTTACATGTGTAGAATTGGATTCTGTTCTCCAAGACTTCAAAATTGCGACCGTTGCCATGGAAACGGTAAAAAAGGCGGGAAAATCAAAGTGCTCAGAATTGGTTGAAATTTTACAGGAAGGTTGCCTAGCATGTTTACAATTGGGTTCTGGACTCCAAGACTTCAAAATGGCGGTTGCCATGGAAACGGTAAAAAGGCGGGAAAATCCCAAGTGCTCATAATTGAATGAAATTTAACAGGAAGGATGTTAAAAATCTTTGGATCTCATCTAAAGCCTTTGAATTCTGATATGGGAGTTCGTTTGGGAGACTTCTTGTGTTTGCATCCAAACACAATTAATACCAGTTCTTATTATTATTTTTCTTCTTCCGTTTTCCGCCTCCAAATTGTCCGCACGATTTCTCAGAGACCAGTGACCCAAACTTCATGAAACTTCATGGCATGATAGATATGGACCCAAAGTTGATCCTAAAGTTTTCGGAATTTCCAAAATGGCGACCGTTGCAATGGAAACGGTTAAAAAGGCTGGAAAATCAAAGTGCTCAGAAGTGGATAAGATTTTATAGGAAGGTTGCTACATGTGTAGAATTGAATTCCGGTCTCCAAGACTTTAAAATGGCGACGGTTGTCATGGAAACGGTAAAAAAGGCGGGAAAACAAAGTGCTCAGAATTGGTTGAAATTTTACAGGAAGGTTGCCTAGCATGTTTACAATTGGGTTCTGGACTCCAAGACTTCAAAATGGCAACCGTTGCCATGGAAACGATATAAAAGGCGGGAAAATCCGAAGTGCTCATAATTGAATGATATTTAACAGAAAGGATGTTTAAAATCTGTGGATCTCATCTAAAGCCTTTGAATTCTGATATGGGAGTTCGTTTGGGAGACTTCTTGTGTTTCCATCCAAACACAATTAATACTAGTTATTATTAGTATTCCTCAATGGATTTTTCAAACTTTGTCCAAACATTATCTCAGAGATGGGTATTCCAAACTTAATGAAACATGGCATCAATGTGGACAACCACCCCAAGATGTGCAAGAAGGTCTTTGAATTTCAAAAATGACCACGGTCATTGGTTACTTCGAACTTTGACCTCAAATCTTGTGATTGGAATATCTCGAAAACTGTAAAGGATAGCTGATTAATTGTGTGGCAAAAATGTTTATTAGGTCATGACGGACCTTTGTTACAATTGGACCGAAATTCTATGATGCACCGTTCAAGAGTTATGCCCCTTGAAAGTTTCATCACCTGTTTTAGTATGTTTTTTCTCGAAAATGGTAAGAGGTAGAAACCTGAAACCTTTTCCATTCAATTTAGGAGATATGTGTTACATTTATAAATGCCAAGGTCAAAGGTCATTGGTCACTTTGAACTTTGACCCTAGACCTTGTTTTTGTAATTACTCATAAACCGTAATAGATAGCTGATAACATGTCATGGCAAAAATGTGTGTCTTGTTAAGATCTACATTTGTTACATAGGGTCCAAAATTATCAGACCAACCGTTTTCGGTTTATGGACCGAAAACCGATTTTGATGTCTGAATTTTGCGTTTTTTGCTTATAGCTCAAATATAATTGAAGATACTAAAAGACATCCAACGTACAAAATGTTCAGGAAGACTGGACCTTCAAAATGAAGTCAAGGTCAAAGGTCAAGGTCACAGCGCAAAAGCTTTATTTCATGTTAAAGTATCAATAAATGTACATATTAAACTTTGAATGTTGGCTTCATCAATGAATCAATAATGAAACCATTATGACGCAACTTCCTTTCTGATGCAATCCAGTACATATCCTTACGAAGTGTTAACCTGTGAATCAAAGTACTACTAACACTGATAGACGAAAAAATAATGAGTTTATGACACTAGTTCTTACATAAGGAATAAAAAGAAATATTACAGTTATTACAATCATTGGTGATAAATATACAACACAGCATTTTCTCAAAAAGCAATTGGGTATGGAATCTGGTTTGGGTGACTTGTGTTTGCATGCAAACATATTCTCACTCGTTATTAAGTCACCCAAACGAAGTTTGGTGACTTATTGTTTTTACTCTGTTTCTTATTATTATTGTTATTCCTCAATGGATTTTTCAAACTTTGTCCAAACATTATCTCAGAGATGGGTATTCCAAACTTAATGAAACATGGCACCAATGTGGACAACCACCCCAAGATGTGCAAGTAGGTCTTCGAATTTCAAAAATGACCACGGTCATTGGTCTCTTTGAACTTTGACCTCAAATCTTGTGATTGGAATATCACGAAAACTGTAAATGATAGCTGATTAATTGTTATGGCAAAAAAGTTTATAAGGCCATGACGGACCTTTGTAACATTTGGACCGAAATTCTATGATGCACCGTTCAATAGTTATGCCCCTTGAAAGTTTCATCACCTCTTTTAGCATGTTTTTTCTCGAAAACGATAAGAGATAGAAACCTGAAACCTTTTCCATTCAATTTAGGTGATATGTGTTACATTTAAAAATGCCAAGGTCAAAGGTCATTGGTCACTGAACTTTGACCCTAGACCTTGTTTTTGTAATAACTCATAAACCGTAATATATAGCTGAAAACATGTAATGGCAAAAATGTGTGTCTTGTTAAGATCTACATTTGTTACATAGAGTCCAAAATTATCGGACCAACCGTTTTCGATTTATGGGCCGAAAACCGATTTTGATGTCCGAATTTTGTGTTTTTTCCTTAAAGCTCAAATACAATTGAAGATACTTCAGGACATTCAACGTACAAAATGTTCAGGAAGTCTGGACCTTCAAAATGAGTTCAAGGTGAAAGGTCAAGGTCACAGCCCTTAAGGTTTATTTCACGTTAAAGTTTATTTCACGTTAAAGTTTAATATGTAAATGTACATATTAAGAATTGAATCAATGATGAAACCATTATGACGTAACTTCCTTTCTGTATTGCAATCCGATACATATAGTTATGAAGTGTTAACCTGTGAATCAAAGTACCACTAACCTGATAGACGAAAAGATAACGAGTTAATGACACTAGTTCTTACATAAGGAATAGAAACGAATATTTCAGAACACATTATTACAATCATTTGTGATAAATATACAACACAGCATTTTTCAAAAAGCAGTTGGGTATGGAATCTGGTTTGGGTGACTTGTGTTTGCATGCAAACGTATCATCACTCGTTATTATTATTCTTCCTCTTCTTCTTCTTTCCGTAATCTTGTCCAACCAAATTCTCGGAGACCGTTTGTCCAACCTTCACCAAACTTCACAGGAAGGTAGACCCGCACCCTGAGAGGTGCACTCAAGTGTCGGAATTTTCAAAATGGCTGCGTTGTCATGGAAACAAAAAAAGGCGGGAAAATTAAAAGTGCTCCGAATTGGATGAAATTTTACAGGAAGGTTGTGTAAGAAGTGGCGAACATGTTTTGAGGGTCAAATTTTTCAAAATGGCGGCCGTTGCCATGGAAACTGGAAAAAGGCGGGAAAATTCAAAGTGCTTTGAATTGGATGAAATTTTACGGGAAGGTTGTGTTAGATGTGGCGAACATGTCTTGAGGGTCAAAATTTTCAAATTGGCGGCGGTTGCCGTGGAAACGGAAATAGACGGGAAATTTAAAATTAGATGAAACTAAAGAAGACGTCGAAATTTGCAGGGCTTGTTATATGGGGAGTTTGGGCGACTTCTGTGTTTGCATCCAAACACAATCATCACTTGTTATTATTATTATTATTATTACGCTTTCTTTCTTCCAATGATTTTTGTCCGGCTTCGTTCTCAAAGATGCCTTGACAGAAGTCATTCAAGTTTGGAACAAAGTTGGATCACCTTATGAAGTTGTGCCTCCACCAAAAACAAATTTCAAAATGGCTGCCATTTTCAAGATGGCTGCAAAGTTACGTCAGCGTTTTGAATTTGTAGGATTTCAATGAAAATCATTAAATCTCAAACATGCCTTGACAGAATTCATTCATATTTGGTTCAAAGTTGGATCACCATAAGAAGATGGACATGCAACAAATTTTTTTTTCAAAATGGCCGACAAAGATGGCGGCCAAAATACGTCAAAATTTCAACTTTGTCCGATTTCAACGAAAATTGATTTCTAGGTAGATTTTGATGCTGCGAACAAGCTGGAAACATCTAATTGGCTGTCAGTGGCGACATCAGCTATTGCTTGCAATTGAAAATCTAGTATTGTTATTGCTTTTCTCTTTTATTTTTTTCCAATGATTTTTGTCCGGCTTCGTTCTCAAAGATGCCTGGACAGATTTCATTCATACTAGGCACAAAGTTGAACCACCATGAGAAGATGTGCATGCACTAACAAAAATTTTTGAAAATGGCTGCCATTTTCAAGATGGCCGCCATTTTACGTCAAAATATTGAGGATATTTTGACGTAAAATGGCGGCCATCTTGAAAATAAATAAATCAGGAACTGAATGGCAGAATTTCCTCATATTTTGTATTAATGTTTAATAAGATGGGAGGACGGATTTCTTCTGAAAAAATTTGACAAAATGTCTGTCGTATTCAAGATGGCCACCAAAATACGTCAAAATTTCAACATTGTCCGATTTCAACGAAAATTAATTTCTAGGTAGATTTCAACACTACGAACAAGATGGGATCATCGGCTATTGCTTGCAATTGCAAATCTAGTTATTCTTCTTTCTTTCTTCTCGTCCGGATGAACTTGTCCGAACCAGATCTCGGAGACTATTTTACCTACAGCTTTCAAACTTTGTAGGATGTTAGCCCCATATATGTAGTTGTGCAACATGCAAAACTTTTTTCAAAAGGGGGTTTATTAAGGGTGCATTTGGGGGGTTCAAAGAGGGTTGGGATCCTCCATGTTAACCCTATGGGAAAATGAAATTTTGATTTTTTTTCAAAATTTTTTCAGTGTATCTTAAAAACTAATTACTGTAACTCCATGAAACTTCATAGGGAAGATGTGATTCATGTAAGAATGGGTTCCAAGGGATTGGAAATTCAAAAATTAATTCTGTTGCCATGGAAACCATTCAAAAAAGTTGAAATTTTGAGAAAACGTATTTTATTGATAATTGTATTTTCATTACAGCTATATGTACTAGTATTATTTTTAGATTATAAGGGGAACCCCTGCCCAAATTTTTTTGGAACCAGGTATAAAATTGATTGTAATGGATAATGGAACATTTGGTTGCAATGGAAACCAAACCAGAAAGCTATAATTTTGAGTAAAACATGGAAACCATTCAAGTAGTTGAAATTTTGAGAAAATGTATTTATTATTGATAATTGTATTTTCATTACAGCTATATGTATTATCTTAGGTTATAAGGGGAACCCCTACCCAAATTTTTTTTGGAACCAGGTTTAAAATTGGTTGTAATGGATAATGGAACATTTTTTTGCCATGGAAACCAAACCAGAAAGCTATATTTTTGAGAAAAACGTGTTTTATACTGTGTGTTACTAGTATGTTTCGATTTTAACTATATGTATAAAGCAAATTATAAGGGGAACCCCTGCTCAATTTTTTAAGGGGGTTTTATAGTGGCCAGGAATCCGATATGGGAGTTCGTTTTGGAGACTTGTTATTATGTCGCCCCAGACGTAGTCGGGGAGACATATTGTTATTGTTCCGTTTCTTTGTTATTATTTTTGTTTCTTTATTAAGTCTCCCAAACGAAGTTTGGGAGACTTATTGTTTTTGTTGCGTTTCTTATTATTATTCTTCTTTCCCTTTCTTCTCGTCCACAATGAACTTGTCCGCGCAAAATCTCAGAGACCATCAAACCTAGAGCTTTCAAATTTTGTAGGATATTAGCCCCATGTATCTAGATGTGCAATCATTAAAAAATTTTCAAAAGGAGGTCCATTAAGGGTACTTTTGGGGGTATCAAAAAGGGGTGGGGTCGTCCTATAGTAACCCTATCGGAAATTGAAATTTTGAAAGTTTTTCACCATTTTTTTCACTGTTTCTCAAAAACTATTAACACTAGCTCCATGAAACTTCATCAGAAAGGTAAGGATCATGTAAGAAAGGGTTCAACAGCATTGGGAATTTCAAAATAACTACCGTTGCCATGGAAACCATACCCAAAAAATGGAAATTTCTGGGAAAATAGTAGTTTCTGTTGATAATAGTATTTTAATTATAGCAATGTGTATTACTTAGGTTATAAGGGGAACCCCTGCGCCCAAATTTTTTTTGGAAAGGGTCTGAAATTGGGTGAAATGGACAAAAGAGCACTTTGTTGCCATGGAAACAAAACCAGAAACGTGTTTTTTTGTTGAAAAATTGAGTTTTCTGCCCAAAAAAAAGGAATTTTGAGAAATATGTATTAAATAGGTTATAAGGGGAACCCCTGCCCAAATTTTCTTTGGAAAGAGATCTGAAATTG
>MJUU01072000.1:72926-104653 GCA_002080025.1 Modiolus philippinarum
TACATAGCTTATAAGGGGAACCCCTGTCCAAATTTTTTTTGGAAAGGGTCTGAAATTGGGTGTAATGGACAAAAGAGCAGTTTGTTACCATGGAAACAAAACCAGAAACGTATTTTTTGTTGAAAAATTGAGTTTTCTGACAAAAAAAAGGAATTTTGAGAAATATGTATTGTAGGTTATAAGGGGAACCCCTGCCCAAATTTTCTTTGGGAAGAGATGTGAAATTGGATGTAATGGACAAAAGCGTATTTGGTTGCCATGGAAACAAAACCAAAAGCATATTTTTGGGGGGAAAATCAGGTTTTCTGATAAAAAAGAAGGAATATGAGAAATAAGTATTACATAGCTTATAAGGGGAACCCCTGCCCAATTTTTTTTGGAAAGGGTCTGAAATTGAGTGTAATGGACAAAAGAGCACTTTTTTGCCATGGAAACAAAACCAGAAACATATTTTTTGTTGAAAAATTGAGTTTTCTGACAAAAAAAGGAATTTTGAGAAATATGTATTAAATAGCTTATAAGGGGAACCCCTGCCCAATTTTTTTGGAAAGGGTCTGAAATCGGGTGTAATGGACAAAAGAGCACTTTGTTGCCATGGAAACAAAGCCAGAAACGTATTTTTTGTTGAAAAATTGAGTTTTCCAACAAAAAAAGGGAATTTTGAGGAATATGTATTAAATAGTTTTTAAGGGGAACCCCTGCCCATTTTTTTTTTGGAAAGGGTCTGTAATTGGATGTAATGGACAAAAGAGCATTTGGTTGTCATAGAAGCAAAACCAGAAATTATTTTTTTACATAGGTTATGAGGGGAAACCCCTACCCAATTTTTTTTCAAAAGGGAGTCTCGTAATGCCTTGGTATCCGATATGGGTGTTCGTTTGGGAGACTTTTGTGTTTCGCTTGCGAACACAGTTATTACTTGTTATTATTATTTTACTTCCTAGAATTTTGTCCAAAGCTTTTCTCAGAGTTAACTCAACAGAATCACTTGATACTTGGCACACAGTTGAAACACCATATGAAGTTATGTATGACGGTGAAAAAATTTTCAAAATGGCCGCCATTTTACGTCAAAATTTCAACGTTGTCAGATATCAGTGAAAATTGATTATTTCTAGGGATTTTGACGCTGCGAACAAGATGGGAGCATCGAACTGGCTGCCAGGGGCGACATCAGCTATTGCTTGCAATTGCAAATCTAGTTTTTCTTGTTCTTCTTCTCTTTCCGCCTTGAAATTTGTCCGACCATTTTCTCGGAAACTAATGGTCGGATCTTGACCAAACTTCACATGAAGATGGATCCTTATCCCGAAAGATCAAGGTCAAGGTCATTATCCGGAATGTGTTTTTTCTGACGTAAATTGTGAGTATTTCCACATTTTCTTTTTACTAAACCATCACATTTTCGGACCGACTGACTTCAAAATTCTGTTGCTAGTCAACCATGAATTCCTCATGCCTATTTTCCGTTTAAAATATCATTCTCGTAATTTTTAAATGCATGTTACGCGATCTTAGCGTTGCGTCGTCTAATGGGACCTGCTGCTACGTGATTTATCATTTGATGAGCATGTTTGCTTTAGAGTGATCAATAGTCTATTGTTTGTTCTTTTTTCCACAATTGCGAGCGACTGTTTGAATAACCCAAGTCATTGTCCACGTTGATTTTCGATTGAACGGGGCATCGATTTGAGACATTGTTTTCCACTATTTATTGCAAAAGTCAACCAAGTGGCAAACTTTTACTGAATCGAAGTCAAGATTTACAAGCCACGCCTACATTCTGCTACCTTAAAAAGACTACACAGTGTATACATATCAAAGAGAAAAGGTTACAATTGTATACAATGTATTCTTTTAACGACCGCAAATCCATTTTAGAATGTAAGCTTTGGGTGTAAACTTTGACTTCTTTTCAGTAAAACGTTTGCCAGTTGGTTGACCGTAGCATTAAGATGGCAAATTGTTAACCTGATGAAGTGTCCCAATTATTGACATCAAACAATTTGAATCATCCTTCAGTTATCGTCGGACTCGATAAGCGGGCGAAAAAATACAATTCTGGATTTTCATCGTTTCCGTTTCGGAATTGGTTTAAAAATTGAATAAACAAAAGCGTTTTGGTGTTGAAAACATTAATACACTAAAGGGCAAACTTTAACTTGCGAAATACGAAAATATTAACATAATTAATTGTGTAACGTTTCTTTTGTTGAGTAGTATACCTCTGGAATGTCAAATAATGTTTAAAAAAATCTATCTGATATTTATTTCATATGAAAGCTAAACAATAAGCATGTTCTCACATTTCCCTATATATTCTTCGTAAATATCACTGAAATATACTGATTTTGGCTTTATTTTCAAAGCCAAAGCCAGCGTAATGCTTTGCACACCTTTATCTCGTTTTCGCAACTTTTGTCGCGGGCGAGACAAAAAGGATGAAAGGAAACACACACAATACCTGAAAAATACTGATGCCAATGTACCACGCGTACGGAACTGCATAAGAATAATAAAAAACAAGAGGCTCTCAAGAGCCTGTATCGCCCACCTGGACCATGGCTGACATAGATAAAAGGCATTTCCAATAGGAAAAACAAAACATAAAATTAGTAGAATACTTTTTTTTCTTAAATTACAGTATTCTTCTTTGGTTTCTATGGCAACCCAAAGATCCACCATCCATTACAACCCATAACAGAACACTCATTAAAAAAAAATTTGGGCAGCGGTTCCCCTTATAATCATGGTAATACATATTGCTGAAATTGAAATATTCAGACCACAATTCAAAAAAAAATTCCAAATTTGGGCAGAGGTTCCCCTTAAAATCAATAAGGCCAATGTTAAAACTATGTTCCAGATGGTGGCCACCTTGGATGAGGTACAGACCTGCCAGATACATTTTTTGGATGGGACGACCTAAGCACCATTGTGGGACCATTGTGGCTTAGTTTTGTTCTAATTGGAGTAGTAGTTTCTGAGAAGAGGATCTTTGAATGTATATTCCATAGGGTCTAATGTTAAAACTATGTTCCCGCTGGCGGCCATCTTGGATGAGGTATGGACCTGCCAGATACCTTTTTAGGAAGGGACGATGTAAGGGCCATTGTGACTAAGTTTGGTTATAATTGGACAAGTAGTTTCTGAGAAGATCTTTGCATGTCTTTTCCATAGGGTCCAATGTCAAAACTATGTTCCACTGGCGGCCATCTTGGATGAGGTACAAACCTGCCGGATACCTTTTTGGATGGGACTATCTAAGGACAATTGTGGCTTACTTTAGTTTTAATTGGACAAGTAGTTTCTGAGAAGATCTTTGAATGTCTTTTCCATAGGGTCCAATGTCAAAACTATGTTCCACTGGCGGCCATCTTGGATGAGGTACAGACCTGCCGGATACCTTTTTGGAAAGGACCATCTAAGGACCATTGTGACTATTTTTGGTTATAATTGGACGAGGAGTTTCTGAGAAGAAGATCTTTGAATGTCTTTCCCATAGGGCCCAATGTCAAAACTATGTTCCCCGCTGGCGGCCCTCTTGGATTAGATAGGGACCTGCCGGATACCTTTTTTGAAGGGACCATCTAAGGACCATTGTGACTAAGTTTGGTTATAATTGGACTGGTAGTCTCTGAGAAGAAGATCTTTAAATGCCTTTTCCATAGAGTCCAATGTGAAAACTATGTTCCCCACTGACGGCCATCTTGGTTTAGGTACGGACCTGCCGGATACCTTTTTTGGAAGGGACCATCTAAGGACCATTGTGACTAAGTTTGGTTATAATTGGACTGGTAGTTTCTGAGAAGAAGATCTTAGAATGTCTTTCCCATAGGGTCCAATGTTAAAACTATGTTCCCCGCTGGCGGCCATCTTGGATTAGTTACGTACATGCCGGATACCTTTTTTTGAAGGGACCATCTAAGGACTATTGTGACTAAGTTTGGTTATAAGTGGACTAGTAGTTTCTGAGAAGATCTTTGAATGACTTTTCCATAGGGTCCAATGTTAAAACTATGTTCCCCGCTGGTGGCCATCCTGGATTAGGTACGGACCTGCCGGATACATTTTTTAAAGGGGACCACCCAAGGACTATTGTGACCAAGTTCGGTTCAATTGGCCCAGTGGTTTCAGAGAAGAATGTCTTTGAATGAAAAGTTTACGACAGACAGACGGACAGACGACGGACGGACGACGGACGCCAAGTGATGGCAAAAGCTTATCCTGGCACAGCCAGATGAGCTAAAAAACAGATAAAAGACAATCCTAAACAGAGATAGGAACTTTGGGCAGCTGGACTGGTACCGGCACTAGCAAAAGCTAGCGGTAGGGTAAATTTTTTTTTTTTTTGTTTCGTTTTTTTTTTGGAGGGGATGCCCAAACCTCTATTATCTCTGTTCCGTTTCATATAAAAGATACCAATAAAACCCAATAAAGATGGAATACTAACGATACTAACAACCATGACCACAATCTTGAAAAGGAAAAGGGACAATACGTCATTTTGAAAGATTGGCCAAGGAATTAATAATTAATGCTTACCGCTAAACTACCGAGTAGCTTAAGGAGCTTTATCTGCTGGTAAAACACTATCGAACCACGGAAGAAAAATCTAATTCAAAACCTTAAGAAGGGTTTTGTAAAGAATATCATATATTTCAGTTGTCGGCAGTATCAGCGAGAGGCCAGCAGCCCTTTTCACAAAAAATCTTACGATAAAAATTAGTCGTAAGTCTTTAACATTTCATTTATGCTTACGATTAAAATTTATCGTAAGATTTTTTGTGAAAAGGGCTGCAGGTTGCGTGTGAAACTCTCAGAATACTGGATCCCAAAACCAATATGGTCTTTAAGTCTTGTCATGTGACCTGCGAGAATTGACGATAAAATTGCAATTCGAAAACGTTTCCCGCCAAAAAGTGACGTCTGAGGATTATGGCGTTCAAGTTTTTGTTTGAAACGTCATATGTTTTCGTTGAAAATGTAACTTCCGGGCACAGTTTATGTGCCCGGAAGTTACAAAACATAACGAGCCTAACAGACCATATTTAACGGATACATCCTGACATCCCATATAACGTCAAGAATAAGCAACTTGATCTAACCCATAGTTTTTATTTGGGTCTGTGTTGTTCATCTGTATAATACGTGTCTCATTTTTCTTTTCTGTCCCGTACTCACGTGGCGCCCTTGTTTCTTGGTGTTTCCAATGTTGCCGTTGTTCTTGGATTGTTCGTTTTTTACTGACGGTTTGGTTCTCACTTCTTTACTTTATAAATGTATGTCAAAGTATCATTAGTGTGTTCATGTTATTATCAGACTATCTATTGGAATTGGTTCAATTAAAAATGTTTGGAAACATTTTTATTTTTTATTTACTTTCTATTTATTCAAGGCACGCATGGAATTATCACTTACAAATTCTATGGTTGGTATCATGAGATGGTGATCAATATAATGTTACAGTTTTAGCAACTGGAGTTTTAAGCTCTGCTGGCTATGTCAGGGTGAGCTTTTGCCATCACTTTTCGTCCGTTGTCTGATGTCGATCCGGTGATCTGACCTCATCAACTTTTCATTCAACGATCTTCTCCTCTGATACAACTGGACCAATATCATGATGGTCCCCTTTGAAAATTGTATCTGACAGGCCCGCACTCCATCCAAGATTGCAGCCAGAGGGGAACATATTTTGACAATTGGACTATATTGAAAACGCATAAAAAATCTCAGAAACTACTAGTCCAATTAGAACCAAACTTAGTCAAAATGGACTTTAGAAAGTCCATTTTGGCAGGTGTACCGGAAGGACTGTTATTCATCCAAGATAACCACCAGGAGAAATGGTGAAATGTGGGACCCTTTTCAAGAATTATGTCCTTGGAACCAGTTCTGCAGTTGGAACCATATTTGATCTGAATTGTACTTGGATGGTCCCCGTACAATTTCTCTCTGGCAAGTCTACTAGCCCAATTAGAACCACAATTAATCACAAAAGTCTTTAGAAAGTCCCTCCTGGAAATGGTATCTGAAAGGGCCGTGTCTAATCCAAGGTGGTTGGCATAATTTAGCGTTCGACCCATTAAAAAATGTGTCTCATTCAACTTGTCCGGTTGGTCCGCCAAATTTGATCAGAACTGTCTTTGCTTGGCCCCCGTACAATTTCATTCTTGCAGATCTACTAGGCCAGTTAGTACCAAACTAAATCACAAAGGTCATAAGATAGTCCCTTCTGAAAAAGTATCAGAAACGGCCATACATAATCCAAGGTGACCACCAGCAAGGAACATAATTTAACATAAGACCATAAGCAAGCACATACCGGTACACATTTCACAACATCACAATGCATAGAATCTTTCGTCACAAAAAACGAAACGTTTTTTGGCTTTTGATCGATGTCTGGTTGCCACGATTGCAACGTATGATGGACAAACAGAAACAGGACTTAATACATAATCGCTGTTTATTTATTCAGAGTATTAAAGGTGTCCCCTTTGTGGTCTGTCAGTGAGTGGAAGGTTAACTGCACTTTTATCGTCCTCATCTTTTTAAAGACGAATTTATATTTCGTTATATAACATATAACATATTTCTCGTTATTGGAAATGCACCGCTTTCAGGTCATCGAGCTCCTTTTTAACCAGCTCTAATTCTTTTTCTAGTCCTTCTTTTCTCGTTTCTAAATTCGCTATTCTTAACGCAACATACCTGCAATAAATATATAATGAAATAATTCAGACTTTCATTTTAAACTTAAAAAAAATTAAAGTACAATTATTGCCCACTGTTTTTGTTGTCTTATTTTCAACATTTATAAGAAAAACGGATAATAACGGATGAGAGCGATTGTAAGAATATTTTTTCATTTAAATTTTACGTTAATTGACAATACGGCATTCATGTATGATGATAAGCATTGATGTAGCGTTGCTGGACAATAAGCAATGGATTCAGCTCAAACCGGCGCTACGGGTCGTCTTGAACTTGCTATGAGGTCTGGGCAAAGTTCATGTAGAAGCCTTCACTGTGACTTCAAGATGAAGAACAACAATAAAAGTGTATTCTATTGCTTTGTTTTACCATGTTTTTGTATAGACTTTGTCTCATGTACATTTACTCTATATCTCTTCATTGCTTATTTTATACTGGAGTTTGTAGTATGGAGCCCGTTAAAAGATTCCCTATTCCAGAAATGAATGCTTTATATATATTTCAGTTATTCGCTCAAACCGGTGCTAGGAGCTGTATTTAACTTACTACGAAGTGTGAGCAAAGCTCATTCTTGGAAGTATCATGATGACTTCAAGATGAAGAACAACAATAAAAGCGTTGTTCCATTGCTTTTGTTTACCATGTATTTGTAAAGACTGTCTCTGGTACATTTTCTCCATTTCCCTTCATTGCTTATGTTATACTTAAGTGTCTCTCCGGCAGTATGGAGTCCGTAAAGGATTCCACGTGCCAGGGAATGCTATATATACATTTCAGTTATGGTGTACTTCTGCTTGAGAGTATTTCTTATATGAATTAACTAACATATTTTAAAATTTTGGCATTTGATGATGAAATGCAATAAAAGCCTTGTCCCTTTGCTTTGTTCTACCATGTATTCAAAAGGCATTGTTTCATGTGCATTTATTACATATCCCCTCATTGCTCCCTATAGGAATTTGATTTGTTTTTTCATCTTCTTTGAGGATAATCACGCCTCAAGTTTTAATTGTTTCTGTGTTTTGGAACTCGCTCATTTTCTTCACCATGATGTATTAAAAATGTACGGATACCATGACTGCGTACATTCTTTATAGATTTTTCACAAATCTTGATAAATCTTACTTATCAAAATACCAAATTCGCAGTGAATTTGAAGAAGAAAATATACATTTATTTTCTGAATTTTTGCAATCTATTGAATCTATCAGTTAGGGAATTTTTTAATAATTGAATTAATGGGTTAGAAATAAGATAACCCCAAAACCCAGTTTAAAATTTGGGAACATTTAAACACATAATTATTCAAGTAAAGTACATAGTCACATACAACTTTACGGATGAAACAACAAAGACAACTCATATAATAGACAGCATAAATAAACTAATATTTACATACTTGTTTTCTGTTTGCGTCATCTTCTCATCAGTTTGTATTGCGGATTTAATTAAAGGTTCACAGCTGCATTGGCTTTTCGTAGAAATCTAAGTCTATCAAAGAAATACAGTTAAAATTGTTAAGGTGAAAATTGTTTTTATATTTGGTAGACATTCAATTCATTCATTCAAACATATTCATTTTGCAATATAAACATGCAAAAGTTATGCAACATTAGGGAGCAACCATTTGATTTTTAGGGGGGGGGGGGGGGGCAAGGAGGGAATTTAAAAAATATCCAGGATTAGAAATTTGGCGAAAACAAAAATATCAGGACAGGAGGAAGCTGGAGAAAAATAACCAGGTTGACATATATGAAGCAAAATTTCTATCTTGGACTGAAAAAAATTACAGGATTACTTCGATTGAGAAAAAAATTGTCAGGCTCAAAAAATGTGTGAAAAAAAAATCCAGGATCACATGTTCCTTCCTTGCCCCCCCCCTCCCCCCATAAAAATCAAATGGTTGCTCCCTTAGTGACGTTCTCTCCCTTATAAATGTATGTATACATGATCATACATAGAACAATCAATGTATGTACATTTGTATACATAGAACAATCAGAATTCAAAATAACTACAGTGTAAGATTAAATTAATGTACATATAAATGTAATGATACAGAAAAGAAAAAAAAAGAAAAATGGAGAAGACTGGAGTGAGTGATGAAACTAATCAGGAATTTAATTGAATTCACAAAGAATTTATTTTATTGAAACTCTTAGTTTTCCTAATATATGAATGTACTCAACTGAAATATTCTATAATTTGTCCAAAGGTCAAATTGTGGTCCGTAGCCAATAGCAATTCTCTAGTTATGCCATAAATTCGTAGATTATTCAGAAATTCAGTCCTTTCTGCATTATTAAAAGTACATTCCATAAAATAATGAATTGAATCCTCTACAGGATGGTACATAAACGTGATGGACTGGGTTTAATATTTAGTCTGTGAAGATCGGAATTTAACAGGCTACATCGTAATCTTGTGTGAATAATATTAATTTTGCTATTACCAAAAATTATAAAAAGGTATGGGCTTAGTGGTAGACATCGACATCTGAGGTATATTTGCTACTTTTGTCAACATCGAAATGTAATGAGAATATATATACTTTGATTTGTGCTTATGATGTGTGTTTCTCTATAGGATTTTGTCCTATGATTGAAATATCTAGTTATTTAGTTATTGCAGGCATGTCCTGTTGACTTTTCTTAATTGATATTCTCACTTTTTCAAATTATATATATATATATATATATATATAATAAGTAAACTTCCTTCAAAAATATTAAACATACTAGGGCATTCAATGTCATAGACAAGTATATCGTTACAAAAAACATTAGACCATACATCCAATGGTATGAACTCGATACTAGTGAAATACATAAACACAAAAACATTCAAGATCCATATGAGCCATATGTGACACTTACCCACAAGTTATAATAAACGACCAAAACATTGAAAATTCGTGACTATGATAAGACCGCCAAAACGTTCTGAATAGGGACGGTATAAGCATTAAAGGGGTGTGGAATATGTGTATAGGAGACAAAGTCGTTACAAATACATGGTAAAACAAGAAAAGGAACAACGCTTTTATTGTTGTGTTTCATCTTTAAGTCACAATCAGGCCTTCAAAAATGAGCTTTGCTGTATGTGTAGTTAAATTTAGCGACTATTATCCCCGGATATCACATTTTTTTTCTCAAAAACGCATGACACCTCAATTAAGAATTTTAACGTCATACTGTTCAAACGTCATATCTTAGCAGGAAAAATGCAAGTCTTTTGTCAATTCTTGATATTTGACACGTGAGATTTACAGGCCATATGTTGAGCTCTGGTAAATATAACTCTCAACCAACCGACATTGAACCGGGGATCTTTTCAAAATCAGTACATCCAAGCAAAACATGTCTTATACCATTTATATCCAAATTTCTGTAGTATAAACTCGATTCCAGTGAATTACACAAACACTGAAACAAAAACGATCCACACTGAGACACTAACCAACAAGTTAAATTAAAAGTTATCTGGACCAATGCGTATGTAATCAAATAATTTGCCACGACCAAATTATATTCCACTTTCGAGTGTTTGGATTATTGTCGACATCTTACCCCAAATCTACTGCAAACTGGTTTCCGAAGTCAGTTGAGCGTAATCAAGGAATTTTTATATTTATTTTCTTGACCTAAATCAAATTGGTTGTAAATAACCCGCCTGGGGTAAAATGTTGATTAATGACATGTTCAGCTATTATCAAATCATCAACACCTTTCATATGTTGATAGAATTATCTTTTCCCTTTGCCCCCATATACACAGGGACGCCATTTTTACCCCTCTTTGACCCGCCATTCTAATATCCCGAACGTTCCGGAATTGACTTTTGGAAGAGCGTCTATTGTACCTGTAAATCACATATGACGCTTCAATAAAAATTTCTACGTTATAATCCTGAAACGTCATATTTATGTCACGTGGCGAGATTTACAGGCCCTGTGTTGAGCTCTGTCAAACATACTAAGAAACCGGTCTTCATTGAACGGGGAATCTTTTCAAAATCAGTACATTCAAGCAAAGCATGTTCAATTGCATTGATGTCCATCCTTTTGTAGTTTAAGTTATAAGTCATTAAAATTATACTTACAATTTTGTCCTCTATTTTCTTAATGAGCTCATCAAATTTTTCATCAGTTTCTTTCAAATGAAATCGATTTTTCATATCAATCGATAGTGATTTTGCAATCTCTAGTTCCTCTTTCTTTGGATATTGTAAACAGCAGTCTGCATAATTTACAACAGCTTTCAGATGAAATCGAGTTAGCCGAGTATTGTTGCTTTCATATTCACGTTCATAAGCTTTAATATAGTGATGTTTTGACTTTTTAATGTTTTCCGGTGTACCGGAAAGTCTTAAAACTTTTGCAATTTTCAAATGGATTCCAGAAAGCGCTTTCCATGCTGTCATCTCATGAATCTGTTTTTCGATCTTTGCCGAAATTTCGACCGCCTTGCTAAGATCGTCGGTTTTACCACCTAGCTTATAAAGGCGTTCATAACATTCCATTAAAATTCGATCAATCATCATGATATGGAATAAACTTGAATCTCCGATTCGTTTTACAACACCGAATTCAATAAAACCAATTCCTAAAATATCTTTATCCAAATCTTCTAACATTTTGATTGATTCGTGTAGTAACTTTGGAAGAATTTTTGGGTCGTCTACTGATCGTAACATATATAGCACTGCACTTCTCTTGGTCACGGAACTAAACACTGGACAAAACGTGTGAATACCATTTTGCTTTGTGCTTAATTCAATATCGTCCATATAATTTTTCAACCGTTTTGTAAGATTATGTGCTATTTGGTGTTCCAAAATGCTTTCGGTAGTCACAGGTAAATATGTGCTCGATGCCTGTGACCGCAACTTTCTTCCTTCAGTTTCGGATTCCCTGGAAAACAAATACTCTTCTTTTGACAGTTCTTTCAGCCAAGTGTTTTTGCTGCTGTTGTAAAAAATTCTTATCATAAGTTCAATCAGAAATGTCTCTGAAATGTGTTTTGTATTCATTATTAGATTTTGATCTCTCAGATGGTCTATTACATGACCTGGCAACTTGCCATTGTTTACAGAATTAATATCTATATCCCCATAGCTGTGCAATAGGTTGATGTCTCGTTTTGTTCGGTATTTGCTTTCCAAAAAGTTTTCAATAAATCTCGTGGTTAGCTTCTGCCCTAGACCCAAAAGACCTGTGAAAACTATGTTCGCGTGTTCAACAACTGATTCGTGTCCGTCCAAATATTCCGCTAGACTCTTTGGAGGAATTTCCTCTTGTAAAACAAACTCCTTACATTTTGAAAGCTGCACGTACATGAGTTTTTTTGCTTGTTTGAAAAACAACTCCGCTGATAATTCAGTGTTGCCATACAACCTGTATGTAATGCCAAGAACGCAATTTAAATAACATATCATTGCAATGGTATCATGATCATTCGCTTTCAAAGCATCAAGACTATTTAGCAATGATTCTGCATGATCAAGCAATAAAACGTTTCTATGAATAACTTCTAATAGTCGTGCATCTAATTCCATATAGCTCATATAAAACTCTAATAGTGTTTGTTCATATCCCTTTCTTTCTTCTAAATTCTTTGAAGCTTTGAGTGTCATTAAAGTAAAGAAATGAGCCGTTATAACCCTACTATCATCTTCTCCCTTAATTGATATCAGAGAATGATTTCTCAAAGTCAACAGAAAGTTATTCATCAACAACTCTTTGGCATCGTCTACCAATGAATCTGGCAACAGAGCTTTTAGAATGAATACAGGAATATTTTGTGTATTCATATAAGGCAAATACTGAAGTAATTTTCGTTCTTCGTTGGACATTTTCCCTTCAGCTTGCTGTATAACCATCAAACAAGCCTCTGCAGCAGAATTATTCTCGTCACTTACACCAGATTTTAACGACTGAAGTATACTCAAGTATCGTTCAATGCTTGTATTGGTAGTTGCCATATATCTCTTTGCAAATACAAGTCCGTCTGGCAAATAGCTGAGTTTCTTAGCTAGTTGTTTAGCAAAATCAATCGAGCTTTCTTCATAAATGGAAAGGAAATGAACTGCCTCGTCTTCAGTCATACCCTGAATTTCAATGACACTTCCTTCAAACTCCCCTAGAGGCCATTCAGTCGTAGTTGCTATAACTGAAATTCCTCGACATGACCTGAGGTGTTTTAATATCTGTTCAATAAGTCTAATCTGTGGTGATTCAAAGCCAACCAAAATAAACAAGTGTTTCTCCTTTGCATAATTTTCTCTACTCAGGAATTCTGTGGCCCGAGACAACATTTGAAGAACCGATTTCTCTAGCTGATGTTCTGTGTTGACGCATTGTATCTTAAAGTAATTCATCAAATGTGAAAAAGAATTGTAAATATTAAGTTCTGTATTGCAATTTACCCTCCAAATTAATGACCTAGTTTCCTGATTGTGATCTTTTACAAAATGATGTGAATAATTAAAAGCATACTGTGACTTCCATGTGCCTGGTATGCCTAAAATTATAGTTATTGAAAAGTGTTAACAGCGCATTTACTTATGAAATATTAAGGAAAGACTTTTTATTTAAAGAAAAATCAGTTTTGTACAAATGCAAAATAATTTATAGCATGAATATGTACAATTGTATTTGTATATAAAAGAAAAACAGTAATACTTTCATGTGTCATAGCACAGCAAATAAATATTCATTTCCTCATGAAAATATCCCCCTTTTCACCGAAGAGTAACTTTTCATTTTCTATATTTGCCTCTGAAATATTTTATAAATATCGAATGTTAAAAAATGGATAACAGGAAACACTTACAAAGGGCTGAAAATTAAAATTACATGCAACAATTTGCAAGGGAACTACACAAGAAAAACACGTATAAAACAAAAGACAAACGTAGACAACGATAGGATCTCGAAGTCATTTTAAAGAGAGGGGTTATTTCTATGTTATAACGTTTAGTTACTTTATTGGCTTTACTCCATTTTAAATTAAAACAACGGAAGCTGAATACCAAGATATAATTTAACTACACATCTCAAAGTGGAGAGACATAGCAAAAACGAGAACAACAAAGGAAAGACGAGAGATACCAACAGACATACAGCCATCATAAAACACTTTTAAACTTAAGGTAGATAGACACTGTTGCACTGCGCATTTCAATCGCGCATTAGAAAAATAAAGAGTCGGATAAGGGGTAGATTTGATTTTCGGACCGGAACAGTAATTTGACGGCTTTTCCTTTGTGACGTCATAATTGAATGACAGATGTGAAACGTCAGATTTCCTTTATTTTGCCGCGAATAAAGTCCATTTACCATTGAAAAATGTGTAACTCCGGGACTTTGTAAAATATCTCCGTTAAAAGCATGGTGACGTATACATTTTTATTGTAACTAATAATTTACATCATAATCTATCTGATCACAAAAATACAACAAATTCTCATGGATAAAAAGTTCACTTCTATCAAGTTCAAAATTGACTCTCCGTATTTTTCCAGCGCTTTCTATGTTAATTTAGGTGAAAAAAAAATGCTAAAAATGAGGAAACTTTGGTCTCAATTCTAGGAAAAGCAAGCATGGTGACCCATACTTTTTATTACAGATTTCGGGTTAGTAGGATTGGTTCTTCAATTGTGCCGACTTACAACAAAATCTCATGGATATGAACATTAGTGTCTATCTACCTTAAAGAACTCACATAACTTAAACAACTTAAAGAACTGTCATAAAAGGTGAAATGTTGACAACCGGGCATGCATTATTCCGTATTAATAACACAGTCAGTGAGTAGATCTAAGGTAAAGACAAAACCACTTAATGTCAAATCCCCGAAGAAGTAAAATCTATACCAGAGGATGTCCTACAATTATAAGCTTTCCAAAAAGCTAATCTCTTACTTAAACAATAAATAACTATACATTTGGTTTGATGATTTACCATAATTTTCTAGCTACATATTCATAACTGTAACCAAACGAAACTCACAATATATTTAAAAAAATGGGGCTTTTCTGATATATATGAAGGACATATTAGGCAAACATACTGGTTTCTTGGTCTTTTATTCAAAACCAGAATAAAGTGTAAATGACTCTAATAATGTCTTACGCCGTAATATCGATATGCCATATTTTAGTGTGACAGCTATAGAAGTCGTGGCAAGATGAACAGAACAAAGCCAAACATATCCCTTACTCAACAGTTTTTGAGAGACGCTTTCGCTCTCTCTAAAAAATGTGACTTTAAAACCAATATTGTTGTCGCTAACGAATTTACTGTGAAATGTATACAGTGGTGCTTGAAGCGAAAAGTTTGCAACCGGAAGTTTAATATCATCACGTTTTAATTACATGAATCAGAAATTGGAATGTCAATAGGGTCCTGAATTTCAAGGTCACTGAGGGCACTTGGGTACTGAGTACCGATGGAAATATTCCTGTAATTTTGGAACAGTACAGGATAAATTATCTATGGAAGCTGAAAGATAAATATATAAAAGTATATAAAATTATATTTATATCATCATCTCAGTGTTACAATTTCTTATTTCCCTCAGTGTTGTTCTTTACAAAATCTGATTTGCTTTTCATGTTACTAAAACTTCGATTATAGTGCGAAAATAACGACGTTTCAGACCAAAATTACAATTTTAAATTTATTTTGTGGAAACGGTTAAGAACAGTAAGGAAAAAAAAAAAGATTTTGAGTGCTGTGGCATTTTGCTAGACTATCAAAGGAAAGCACAAAGAGATCTTTAGAATTTATGCTCTTTCGCATCAGCTCTTTAGACAATCTCTGGTTGTTGTCATTAAGTTTGCAGATATTCACGAAAGGAGTTATTTGGATCATCTGGGAGGCCTTGGATTTACCATTGTTGTATGGCGTATTTTAAAGCTAACATTCTAATTTCATTAAGATCTTGATTTTATTTTTATATAAGAAAATATATATCAGCAATATAAAATTAAATTATCACTATATACAAGGAAGAAAATGACAAAACACGAATTAGGTAAAATAGAGTAAAATATAAGTTCTGGAGAAAACCATTTCAAAGACTTAGTAATATGAGGCTTTGGACGCCCTGGATGAAAACCTGTTTATTGACTGAGATAGATTTAAAAGTAGCATGAAAAATGGAATGCCATGAAGGGTTCCTAATGTAGATTTAAATACCTTTTAAAATTGCAATATTATTGTTCTTCATGTGTTCACACAACTTTTTGTATTCAGATGTTTCCACAAAATCTTCCCGAACATGCATTCCCTGTAATCCATAGTAATCTGACCAAAAAAGTAAAAAATAGGTTTTGAAGATAAATAGGAACATTATTTTTTTATGAATTCAAGTATATTGTTAAACATGGGGTTAATGCTAAAACGAATCAATGTTAATGATCAAAAGAGCGAATCGACAAGTTTGTTTTCCATAGTTCCAATCATTATTTGTTCTGTCAATTGTTATTCTACATGCATATATAGGTTTTTTCATATTAAAATAGTGAATTAAGGACAATTGTTTAATCAAAATGCATCATTTTCTGTTATTCATAATCACTGAGCAGAGAGGTGTTGACAAATGAGCTTATGGATTAAGTCGGCATACAAAAGCAATAGAAATACTCAAAGAATCGTATCTACATCTCAATATTACAAACAAAGGTAATTAACGATTACAAAGTTCGCCTCGTTGTGGCATATGGTCAAGATAACATTACTTTAGAAAAAAGAAGGGAAACGGGGAATGTGTCAAAGAGACAACGACCCAAAGGGGAGTAATAACAACTCAAAGCCACCATTAGAACTTCAATGAGCGGTTAGGAAACCCCACCCTTTGCCTTGATGAGAGAAAGCTGCATATCTAAGTTTACGTTAACATACAACATGCAGTATTAAACTGAAAATTGAACTATGATGTAAAATTTAATGTTAAGACGCTCAAACGTAGATCAAAAGGACCCAATGTTGTCTGGATACTGATAAACAGTCTGAGATGCATGCATATACAAGGCTAGATGATCCTACAATGTACAGTAACTGAGATATGAACTCTTCCGAGAAATTGAATATAAGTCGATCTAGCAGGAAATGTAGGTCAAAGTGATCTTATCTGTGCTGGATGCTATGTACCATCAAAGATGCATGCATGTGCAAGGTCAGATCGTCCTACAATTTAAATTGACTGAGATCTGAATGTGAGTCAATCAATCAGATTGACCCAATTGGTCTTGGATGCTGATTCATCATCAGTGATACATACACATGCAAGGTTAAATGATAATATCATGTGCACTGACTTAAATCTGAATTTCAGTCGATCAAGCTTAATATGTAGGTCAAACTGACCGAGTTTGGCGTGGATGCTAATGTACAATCCGAAAAACATGCATATGAAGGTAAGATGATCCTATTATGTATATTGATTGAGATTTGAACTCGTCAAAAAACTTGAATGTAAATCAGTCGACCGGAAAAAGTAGGGCAAATTGACCACGTGGATGCTAAAGTACCATTGGAGATGCTTGCATATGTAAGATTAGATGATCTTACCAAGTACAGTGAATGGGATACGAGCTTCGATGTAAATTTGAATGAAAGCCAATCAAGTGGAAAATATATGTCGGAAACACCCAATTTTCTTAAACGCCGCGAGTTGACGCGAGATGCACATATGTGCAAAGTTGGATGATGCTACCCTGCAAAGTACCCGAGATATACACCTAAATGTGGACGTGGACGGGAAAGCGGACTCAAACGCAGACGCCGGGGTACTCCAATAGCCCTACTCAACTTCGTTGAACTAAAAACACGAATTAAAAAAAAAAAAAAAAAAAAAAAAAAAAAAAAAAACAAAAAACAAAAAAACAAAAAAAAAATTGCAAATTACCCTTTACCCAATAAGGTTTTTTTAAGCATTGAGAAATTAATAAACTTATAAATTACTAATCACAACTAACGCTTAATTCAAATTAGGATAGCCGTTCATTAGTCGTACTTATTTTAAAAGTGTGTAGTTAAATTTTGTTCGCGGGGTATAGACGAAGTATTTATATATAGCTATCTGGTTACGACTTACGGTTCAGTAGACACAGATGTGAACCGAGAAAAAATAAAACATCAAACCAAACATCTGTAGATGATCAAACTCCTATATAATTTAAGGCAGATTATGCAATCTCTGCTTTGGTTTATTTTTTGCTTTCAGTTTTGCTATCTGTTTTATCTTTTTGAGCAAAGAAAGCACTTCGCATGTTTTAGAATGGACTCAAGGTAAGTCATCTCTGAAATTATGGAATAGTATTTGTTGATTGATAATTTTAATTTAAACAGATATGAGTTGATTATGAATTTACCTTTTATATATTTGTACACGGTCTGATGACATTCTACCACATGAGTGTCTAAGACTTTAGACCTCTACTTGATTTAAGCTATTCATTTCCAGATTTCAAAATCATCATAAAAGAATCCGTTTTTAACAAACCACAGCTTGGTTTTACCACGTATTAGTAGGGATTTTGTCTCATGTGCAATTTGACTCCATATGCTTCCTTCTTTTTTTTTTGTTATTTATTTATTTATTTATTTATTATTTTGTTTTGTTTTTGTAAATTGCAAGAACATTATTCCCTTCACAAATACAATTATAGGATATCTTTAATCAAATATTGCCGTCAGCATGGACGCTAAATTACAATACTACCATGCGGGAAACAAAGAAGACAACATACCGTAGCATGCATACATAACCTCTCGTCTAAGTTAACTTGAGGAGGAGTCTTGAGAACAGTCCTAAGTTAATTTGAAGTTTACTTGAAGCTAACTTGGAACAGTCATAGAATCCTGACTTCTCTGACTAGTCACAGAGCCCTGACTGCACTGACCAGTCGTAGAACCCTAACCGCTCTAACCTGTAATAGAATCCTGACTGCCCTGACCTGTCATAGAGCCCTGATCGCTCTAATCTGTCATAGAATCCTGACTGCTCTGACCTGTCATAGAGCCCTGACTGCTCTGACCTGTCATAGAGCCCTTACTGCTCTGACCAGTCGTAGAACCCTAACCGCTCTAACCTGTTATAGAATCCTGACTGCTCTGTCCGAGAAGATAAAATTTATTGATCGAGAAGTATGTCAAGTAAACTGTATCAAAGTCGGTAAAAGTTAAACCATTCAAGAACTGTAATTTCATAACATAAAAGAAGTCGGGGTCAGAAAAATTAGGATCCTATGACATATTAGAGCGGATAGGGCTCTATGACCAGAACAGCTCAGCGAAGTCAAGGCTCTAGAACAATTCTAAAGTGAACATAGTGTAGGTTTAATGACTGCTATATGAATGGTCTAAGTTAATTTGAAAATGGTCACTTAGTTAACTTAGGGGAGCTTAAATGACTGGTCCAAGTTAGCTTGGCGAGAGGTTATGTCTGCAGACTATTGTAGCTCGCAGGGGATTAGAGTAACCTCAATACAAAATAAATTTGAAAGTTATATATTGTTTTCCAATTATAATGGTTAAAAAATTAAAGTATGATATCAGGAAGTCACATGCGAAATAATAACTCCCTACCATTAAAGGAATAACTTCTGGGACCACAGTTCAAGTTTTCAAAAAATTGCCGTCAGGGCAAGGCCTACAAATATAGTATCGTCGGGAAGCTCCCATAATAACAAAGTCATATACCATATACGAACACCCTACAACTAAATGTCTACCCTCTGGTTTTTTTAAATTACCCTCAAGGCGCAAAGATCAAGGTTAAAATGTTTACAAATATGGTACCACCATATCATCATAACCAAGTCACATACCAAATATGAACATCCTACCACTAAATATGTACATTCTAAGAGCAAGGTTAGAGTTTTTTCGTTTTTTCCCTTTTTTTCTTTTAAATTGCCCCCAGGGTAAGATCAAGGCCAAAATGTCTACAAATATGGTACCTTTAGAAAGCTCTCATCATAAGAGAGTCTCATACCAATTATAAGCAATCTTCCGCTAAATCTTTACCTTCTGGAAATAAGGTCATTTTTTTAATTGCCCTTAGGGCAAGGTTAAGGTCAATATGTCTACAAATTTGGTACGATCTGAAATCGCTCATCACAAGAAAGTCGCATACAAAGTATGAACACCCTACCACTAAACAACTTAGTTTTATAAGCAATGTCAAAGTTTTCAAAAAAGTGACCCAAGGGAAAGGTCAAGATTAAAATGTTTTCAAAATGGCACCGCTAGAAAACTTTCATTATAAGAAAGTTACATACAAGATATGAACGACCTACCACTTAAATACCACCTACAAGGAACAAGGTTAGAGTTTTCTTTTTTTTAATTGCCCAAACGGAAAGATAAAAAGGTCGAAATGACTACAAGTATAGTTTCAAAAGAAAGCTCTTATCACGAGGAAGTCACATACCAAATATCAACATCATAGCTTTTCAGGTCTTTATTCCACAGCCAAGTTTAAAGGTTGCAGACGACGCCGATCCGGGGGAATGACAATAGCTCTACGGACATTTGTTCCGGTGAGCAAAAAAATATTTATATATCATCTCTGAAAGTACCGAAACATCTAAAAACAAATATATATAGCAAGTCTCAATACTGGTATTTCGTTCAGGTTTGTCAAAACATACGGCAGCTAACGTGAGACGTAGTTTCAACATTACCTCTTTTGGAAAAAAAATTCTTTGATCGTCTCCTCTGGAACCACTGACGTCAAATGAACCAAACATAACAATTATGCAATGATGTTGAGGAGTTGTTAAACAAAACAAAACCCTGACCATGTTTTAAGAGAGTACTCATGATGAAAACATAACTTGATTATCTCTCAAATTATGACAAGCATTTGTGATGATGATTGATATTTTTATTTATATTGTATTAATCTGAAGATTTTATTAATTAGAGCAGACATGATTTGGTAATTAATTTAACATTTGGATTTCCATTGAGATCATATTGGTTATTTGTTCTCTATCGGTTTTTAAACATCCCTGAGTTTATTCTCCTCCAAGAGACATAAGTTTTCGAAATGGCCATTTTCAAAAACTAAATTTACAGTAAGTTCGGTATTTAGTTATTTGTTACCAATGGTTCGATGCCTCTACTGATGGACTGAACATAGGTCACCGAAGGTATTCACCAGCCCAGTAAAGTCAGTTCTTCGATGCTGAACCGAAAGATGATTTTATTTGAAAATTTGCAATATCCAATTTTTGTGAATGTTGTTGAAAAGTAAGAAGTATCTCCCTCATACAAAGCTCTGTCCTTTTTTTTGTTTTTGTTGGCTTTCCATTTAGATCATATTGGTTATTTGTCCTCTATCAGTCTTTAAAAATCTTTGAGTTCATGGTCTTCTTAATATTTAGATTTTATTAACACTGAATGGTCATATGCCGAAACTAAATTAACAGTAAGTTCAGTATCTAGTTGCATGTACTTTTATTTGTATTTTTGTATGCGGTCTAAAGACATCCTCTCAAATGAGCGTTTTGGCGACTAGACCTCGAGTTTTTACTTATGACGGATCTTCTTTTTCAGATTTCAAAACCATCATCATATAAGTACATGTATCTGTTCTAGCAAACCACAGCCTAGCAATGCTAGATAAATGTTGAGTTTTTAAGAGCGGCCAATAGTAAGGTATAAAAGAACCCAAAATGTCATTCTAATTAATTTTCAAATTTGTGTTTTAATAAATTAACCAATAAATCAAAGCTATCATTCTGTTTTTTTTTGTTTTTTTTTGTTTTTTTTTCTATAAATTGCAAGCACATCATTTGATTGGCAAACAAAATAATTAGGAAATTATAAAAAAAAAAGCGCCAATATTTGGAATTTTCAACATACATTCTTTCCTTACCATGATTAGATAGATTCCTGGAAACTGCAGCTATGACGTACTGTTGCACTTTCTTATCTAAATCATTACGTCCACAGATTTGTAAGAGACTCGATAAGGAATCAACCTTTTCTGGTGAAAGCCAACATCTCTCCTCCAAGAGCCTCACAAGGTCTCTTCCAGCTAGTACCTTTTCTAAAACTCCCTTGCCGATGTCCCCTCTGATTAAAAATTTTATTGTTTTGATATTTTCTGAAATGAAATGAGACGACAATAAATTTACCACAAATAAAAATAAACTTACATGTAGTTACATTTTGCACGAATTCAAAACTGTGCAAACTAAAATTCTGTCAATTTACCGCGAAATAAAGACGACTCGACAATATTTTGCGGTTTACATGTATCCTCCCTAGAGCTAATTTCCGTGGAATTTAATGTTGTCTCCTTTTAAGTATCTACTTAAACCCCTTTTAAGTGCTCATAAGATTTTTGTCGCAACCAGACGCTGAAATAACATTCCAAAGATTTGATGACACTGATTTTGAACGTTTCTTTGACAGTAGCCCGAAACATGAAATGAATTCATTTTTCAAGTCAATTTTGCAGCAAAAACAAACAATTTTGCAGCAAAAACAAACAAACTCGTGTTGAAAATGGTTGATTTTGTTTTTTATTAATGGCATCGCTAATAACATTTTAATCGATCATTTACAAAACAGTACTTCGGGCAACAGATGACAGAGATCGTAAGAGCACTTTACCATTTAATTTTATATTTTACGAAATATATGGAGTAAATGAACATGAGATCATATTCAACTGCAATAATTTTAATGAGCTGTATGGCCATATGTTTGTTTACAATCCCATATCCATGGGCTAAATAAAACATGGATGTGGCGTTGTCCAACATCTAGCATTGGATTCCGTTCAAACCGTTGGTAGGGGCCACCTTTAACTTATTTCTATGAGGTATAAGGTAATTGTTGAAGGCCTCATGGTGACTTCAAGATAAAGAACAACAATAAAAGCGTTGTTCCATGGCTTGGTTCTATCATGTATTTGAAGAGATATATGTGTATTTACTCCATATCCTTTCTTTGTTAGAGTTTGTCTCTCCTCAGAGTTGAGTCCGTAAAAAGATGCCCCTAACGAGAGAAGTATACTCTCCATTTATTTCGGTTGTTATGTACTTAATCTTGAGACAATTTCTCATATGGATATACTATTTTACTGTTAAATTTCGTATTTTTCTTCCGTTTTTTGTAATTTCGAAATATCATTCTGACCATCTGTTTATAGTACCCACATTTCTCTATTTTATAATGCAAAGTTTTCTTATAATCAATTTGATGAGCACCCTGTGTTTGTCTACATGTTTTATCTGTTGTATCTGTGCACTAGCTTAGGACCCAAATGTTTTTGTCTGGAAACAATTGACAGTGGTTGTAAGAGCCCTTCCTTTGCTAGTTAATTTAATTTTTGTTGACATTCCCATATAGCCTACCTTCAGTTAGCCCATGTGCTATTTCTGTCGTCAGAACGCTATAGCTGTCGAAAATTAGAGATTCCATTAATTAATCCTACAAATCAAACATAAAAAAGGATTTTTAGACACAAAATAATATTTTTTTTAATTCCAAGAATTGTGATTGTGTTATTATAGTAGATCCTTCATACTAGAAGTTCTTCTATATTTTCAATGAGAAAATGGCTAATAAAATAAACAAAGGTGATATAATCAGCTTTTTTTATTTTTTAAATTTAATTTACGACAAATTTTACGGTATGAATTCTGTTGCAGAACAAATGCACTTATAACTGTATGAATAGTCAGTAAACAACTGTCATAATAAATTTATATTTAGAAATATCTGACAATTATACTGAATATTGTGCAGCTTTAATACGACTATAAATCATTTGAGTTTATATTATTCTATGCTGCTTTCTCTTCGTTGTTGTCGTCGTCTGTAGACACAATTGTCTTTGGTCAATAATACTAGTTCTGTAGAAGTCCTTTTTACTCAATATTCCTTTGCACAAAAGAAAGGCTGGGAACGGTTTTAGTAATTGTTGCCCCGTCCATTTTTAAAAAGAGCTAAAGTGGGTGTTTCCATATATCTGGCTGTAGAATATTAATTATAATTGACACCCCAAGTTAGCAGAGTTCTCGTGAACGGGTTCGCTTATAATTGGTTGAGTCCGGTTAAATATGTCGGTTTAGAAAAATGTATACAAATTTCTTTTGGATAATGTTTTGTCCTAATTCAGACATTATACTGTAGGGAAACGGGACAAAAATGGGAGGTTTGGGTATCTGTAAACCGGTTTTACCCTACTGCTGTCCCGAGTTCCTATCGTTGTTTACGTTTGTCTCTTTTTTTTTAATGTGGGTTTTTTCTTGTGAAGTTTCTTGGTTTATTGTGACATGAGGCTATGTTTTTCGGCCATTAAAGGTGTTTAATGTTTTCTTTTTATTCTATGTTTAGTTTCAGTTGTATTTACCAAAACATTGCTCAGCTTAGAAAGGTTGTATTTATGGTATTATGTTGGAATTTCTTTCAGTGTTCTACAGAGAAAATTTCCAATCTGGACTTTGGCAATGGATTTCCATCGCATTTATTGTGCATGAGATAAATTGGTCAAAAAAGGGGCAAATCTGATTTTTTTTAATTTCTATTCACGGCCATCTTAATCACAGCCAATACTATGACGAGAAAAAGTTTAGAGGAACGTCCGGATATGATTTGGAGTAACCTTACAAAATGGTAAAGTTCTTTTTTGGTGCCTTGAAATATTTAAAGCACAAATTAAAAAATATAAAAATGTCATCATACCCTCTAACGATTCCCTTATGATATTTAAAAATATCTTCTCAATTTGTTGTCTAATAATCGATGTAGAACCTTTGGCAATAGGAGCCGGAATATGAGTATCTGAACCCCTCTTACTGCCAAATGCTCTAGATTCACGAATTAATGACAGAATGAAAAGCTATTTTGCTTCACAACATGTTAATCTTAGAAGGTTATGATGACATTCTAAATTTATGCTTCATAACATCGCACGACATCAAAAAATATAACTAAATACCGAAGTTACTGTGAATTTTGATTCTGCATATGCACATTTCGACAACTTTTGTCTCTTCAGTGCAGATAAAATCTAAACGTTTGGATCACCATAAAGTCAAAAATGTTGAAAAACTGATAGAGAACAAATTACCAAATATGATCAAAATAGAAAGCCAAAATCAGCTAAGGACAGAGCTTTGCACGAGGGAGATACTCCTTAGTTTTAACAAAATTTACAACAATTAGATATTATAAGGTTCCAAATAGAATCGGCTTTCGGGTCAGCGCCGAAGTACTGACTACTGGACTGGTGAATACCCAGTCCACCAGCAGAGGTATCGACCCAGTGGTAATAAATAACTGAATATCGAAGTTACTGTGAATTTTGATTCTTGAATATTGAAAAAAGCGTTGCTTACCATTTTGTAAGGTTCCTCCAAGTCATATCCGTACATTCCTCTAAACCTTTTCTCGTCATAGCATTGGCTTTGATTTAGATCGATTGGTGGCTATTGTTAGTTTGATGTTGATGCTTTTTTGCAGTGAATTCTTTATTAAAATTAATAGCCCGCTCAACCATCCGATATTTTTATATATTTTGATATAAATTTGTTTTCTTTCCGAGATATGAGGTGCCAAACAGGACCAAAACCGCTAATGCACAAATTACCTTATCGTTATTTTTCATTTCGATGGATTTTTCTTCTTTAAATTCCTCTTTTGTTAGTTTCGGTATCATTTCAACTACGTTGGCATAGCTCTAACCATTTCTGAACTATAAGGGTTCAAAGGGACCATATTCAATGATTCTGATCTCTTTAGTTTTAGGTATTCCTGTCATCAGGTAAAGTAGTTAAGAATTATTGGGTAAGCAGTACGTCGAATCCCGGCGAAATCTACCATTTGGATCATATCAATTGAGTATTCAAACATGTAGCGTTTGCAAAAACAGTACATTCGACCTCAGAATAAAAATGTAAAAACTTGTTCTGTGGTACCTAGTATGTGAGCGTGTATTGTATAAGGGAATTTGGAAAATTTGTAAGTTGTCTAAAAGAAAAACCTAAAGGAAATTTTAAATCTAGAAAAAAAATATAAATTTCAATAGAAATATTTGAACGCAGTTTATTATTATGGTTAATACAAAACATTTTTTCAAGATCCAGTATCATTTATCGACATCCCGGCTTGTGATACCAGTCCAATAAATCATCTTTGGTTAAATGGTTCAACTTCAACTAACAGTAAGTTTATACTAATCTCTGTTTTTACGTCCCCTGCTGATGACTCTCTTGAATGAGGTGCGGATCTTCGGGACACTTTTTAGTTCTTATGTCCAAAGCCAGGGTTATTTTTGCCATCACTTGATCCCCTTCAAAGTTTGATTTTTATGTCAATATTACCACCAGCTGGGAACATAATTTTACATACACTAGACTTAATATGTTATGATCTTGTTTGACTATTTTGATCCTATCGTGATCTTGACAGGCTTAAGGATTTTGCCATCACTTGGCGTTCGTCTTTCGTTGACAACTTTTCATTCAAAGAACTTTTCTGATTTGATCGAGACGTGGTCATATAATCCTTTTGTATCTCCTCTGATGATTGTGATTTTTATGTTCATACTTCACCCAAGATTTAACAAAGCCCCTATGGGAAATGCAATAAAGATCTCTCTTTCTGAAACAATCAGGTCAATAAGAACTAAATCTGGTCACAGTATGCTCGTGTGATCCCCTTCAAAATTTGATTTTTTGTCAATATTACCGCCAGCTGGGAACATTATTTTACATACACTAGCAGATATGTTATGATTTTGTTTGGCTATTTTGATCTTATCGCGATCTTGACAGGCTTAGGAATTTTGTCCAATGTACATTTACGCCATATTCCTCGATTTGTTCATTAACAAAATTTTATTAAGACTGTGTAAGATATTCAGTCGTATGCCTTCAAGGACAATCAAGACCTGTTCAGTTTATCAAGATCAAACAAGAACAAATCAAGATTGACGCAATTAACAAGTGGATCTTAATTGATCTTAAACATCTTAAGGTGTCTGCAAGGAATTATTTTCTTATTATAGAATTTTGTAAAATTTTCTGTGTAGAAACATAATCGTATTGTTTAAAATATAAAATAAAATTTGGGGGTCACCGTGCATTTAAGAATGAAAACTGAAATTGAAACTTTAAGGATTTTACTTAGAAATGATAGGAAAAATGAGTATATGAGAGGATAGCTTTGAAATATATTATAGATTTTGTTCATACTTTGTGTGTGTTTTCAAATCATTATATAGTTTACAAATAAAAAATAAAATTAAGGGTCACCGTTAAAATAAGAGAGATAAATTGCGAAATGTTAATTTATCCAGTGATATCTATGTGAAATTCTTTTTCAAATTATCTCCCTTGCTCAATTTCTGTGTTCTGTAAATCTAAAAACAGATTTAAAGTACATGTGTTTTAGTTCACCTTTTTGCAGCGAAAATGCTGAAAAAGTGATAAGGAATAAAAAAAATTACTATTTTGGAACTTTCTTTGCATTTTGAATAACTATTTTGTCAAATTTCTTAATGAACTGAACCTAAATGAACAAGAGTTAAACAAAAATGGCGGATTAATGTCACTGAGACACCTTAACAAGTCTTGATCGTCCTTGAAAGATTAAAATGGCCAAACAAGATCATAACATATCTGCTAGTGATAGGACCCTATAGGAAATGCATTCAAAGATTTTCTCCTCTGAAACCACAGAGCCATTTGGAAGCAAACTTAGTTATTATAGTGCTTTTGTTGTACAATTTAAAGGCTGTTTATTTTTATATGTTCATATCCATCTAAGATGGCCGCCATCGTGGAATATAATTTAACATAGGACCATAATTATAAGAGATGCATTTCAAAGTTTTTTTTTTTATTTTTATACTCGTGTCTTATCCATGTTCAACAACAGCAGCAAACACATATTAACATAAGACCATATGGGAAATGCGTTCAAAGATCTTTTTCCTTGAACCCATTGAACCAATTCGAACCAAACCTGATCAAAACAGTTACTTGTATTTGGCAGTCCCCTTCAAAGTTTGTTAATTTTATATTCGTGCCCCATACAAAAAGGCCGCCAGTGGGTCATAAGTCAGCTTTGGACGTTATGCAAAGTGCTTACAAATACATTCTTCTATGAAATCACTTGAATTGCATCATTACAGTCCTGAGGTTATCCGTAACAAAGTTTGTGATTGTTATATTACCACCTTATCTATGATTGCAGCCAGCAAAGAGCATAGTTTACAAAGGACCCGATGTAATAATGCATTCTGATGTGTACTAGGAAACCGCAAGACTAATTGCAACCATGATGGTCACAATAATATATGGGTGCTTCCTTTAAAATGTGTTGATAATCTAAATACCTCATCCAAGATGGAAGCTATTGGCAATAACATTATAGACTGTATTGCTTCTCAGATTATCGAGAAGTCATGTCAGCGATACCGACAACGGATGATAGCGTTTGTAAGAACAATTTGCCAGTTAATCATGATCACGCACCCGTGAGTCAAAAACAAAAAAAAACCTGAAGAAGAATTGTTCGACATTTATCTATCCGTTGCTATATGGACCGTCTTAAACTTACCATAAGATATGAGTAAAGCTAATTGGTGAAGGGCACACAGTGTTTTAAAGATAAAGCGTTGTTCCTTTGCTTGGTTTTACCATGTATTTTCAGAAACTTTGTCTAATGTGCATTTACTCCACATTCTTTTATTTATAATGTTATCTGACCTTAATCCGTGCATTTCAAATAAAACACTTGAATGAAAAGAAATCCGATCTCTGGTTACTCTAAAAATGCCACTCTTGCTCCATCCCACCCTATAGAATAAGAAGAAGACCAATCCATAACTGCCATTTGTAAAAAAGAAATACTAGTAGATCAATTTCAGCGGAAGACGGCACGTAAGCATATTTATCCACTACCATAGTACATCCAATTTACATGTAGATCATAGATCTATATGCTTTTAATTTTTTTAAAATTTTGACAAAAATTCTATTTTACATCATACCAATGCCCGTAACATGCAATTTTGGTTTTTACTCATCCCTGTGTAACTAACTGACGATATGATGAAACATCAAAAGAAATGTATAGACAAAAATCCATAGCTCCCACCCCTTTTCACCCTAACTCTGCTGATGCCTAAAAATATGGACATGTACAAACAAATTACAAACAAACAAAACAAAGCTTGTCGTTAGTAATGAATTAAGAAACTGTGAAAAGTAAAGAATACTTGCCTTGCAATTAAACAAAGTTGTTGCCTAAATCATGTGTCTATACACATGTTCCGTTGCATTTTGTACATATATGACCCACAATGTACATGTATAAGTGGTTTATAGTATAAGCCGTGAAATAAATTCCAAAAGAACATATATCACCGGATATATCATAGCTCCCCTGGTCAGTTGGAAACTATTTACAGCTGACCTGGTGTAATAATCTCGAGACAGGATAAATCTCATAGATATATCAATAATGTTTGTTCCATGTGGAACTTATTTCAAAGGATACTATTTTGGCTTACAAATGCACATCTCATTCATTAAGTGGTAGATTATCTGAAAGATTTGAATTTAAGTAAAAGAGATTTTTGTCAATCAACAAGGAAGTTATATAAAAGTTGTTGTAAAAATACCATGGGATACAATTGTCATATCATAATATCATAATGATTTTAAATAACCTTGAGGTATATAGCTTTAACCTGTAAAATGATATACAACAATGATTGACAATTTTAAGTGTTGTTTCCGATTAAGGATGTTTGTTTCAAATAACAAGCATTTCTCTCGACTTAAGGATATTAATCACATATCGGTGGCAGTGTTCGCACATAATTAAACTTCCGTTTCGCGTTCGTTTTCAGTGAAGGATCCAGACTTTCTGCTTAAAAGGGGACCCATAATTTTTTAAAAGGGGGGTGGGGTCGGAACCCAAGTAAAAAAAAAAATATGAATTTTAAATATTTTCCAACGTAATAGGGGCCCGGCACACCTGTCCCACCCATCCACTGGTTTTAAAAGTGATCGGCCAGTCTGGTACAAATGTAATATATCATGCAGTGATTACATTTCATTACATGTGTAGTCCTCTGTTAAACGACAGACCGTGTAGGAGTTCGAAAAGATCATATTCCTCTACGGATTACGATAGCTGACAATAGATTATTGTCAACGGAAATTTCACAGTCTTTCCAAGTCTTTCATTTAAAATAATTCAATATTTATTGTGTCACTTCGATGGAAACCATCTGGAAATTTCTGTGAAAAATATGACCCTATGTTCCAAGATGAAAGCCTACCTTTGATTGAACGACACTCATTGAATGTCAACATATATTCGGAAAACTGCCAGGGAATATAAGTTGTCATTTAAATTGACAATTTCATAAGATGATGTCAACATGGTTGAATAAAAAAACTTTCTTTTTTCGAAGTTTGTATTTTCCCAAGGGCTGTTCGTCGGAATACAAATGTAATTCAGGTTACAGACGGGGTATATACCCTGGATCTTTCTTATATTTCCTTCGGCTCCGCCTCAGGAAATATAACTAAACATCCAGGGTATGTCACGCTATATAACATCTAGGGTATGTCACGCTTTATACTCTAATGCAACCTGAATAATATATAATAGCTATAGGGCACACGTTGTAGGGAAATAATAAATTGGTTTTGACTTGCATCGAGTTATAAGCCAGAGACCTCGATCTCAGATGTATTTAAAAGCCATCTCAACTCTTTTTCATGACTTTCGAGGAGTGATATAATATGGGGGGGGGGGGGGGNGGGGGGCTAGTTAATAAACACTAAGTTGTTGGAATGGCAATATTTCATGTTTTGACGAAAACACGTCTTTTCAATTTTCGGACGTAAAATAAAGATCGCTTTTTTCTGAATATAAAGGGTAAATATCTTTTAGATCTTTGAGACATCTCCTTTGATGTCCTTGATGTGGGGAAGATTTGGAGAAGGAGGTTCCATAATCCCAATAGGCAGTAAGTGATATCCTGAAATGGTCTACAAATGTGTCATTTAATGAAGTGGCCATCAAATCGAAGTTTTTTTTTAGCTCATCTGACCCAAGGGGCCCGGTGAACTTTTGTAATAACTTGGCGTCCGTTGTCAATTGTGTGTCTGTCTTTACGTTACATTGTGTGTCTGTATTATATCGTCCGATGGTCGGAGGCCGGAGGGTTGATCTAATTCTGGCATACCAAGTCCGAATGTGATAACTAGTTTACATCCCAGCTAGATAAACTGCAAATCTTTGATAAACTCGATATATATATAATAAAAAATTCTTTGCTCTGACGGGGGGATGGGGGCTTGGGGGGATTGCTATGGTGATAAGACTCCGATCACCAATGCTAGAACAAAAAGCTATGATGTAAATGAAAATAAATCTCATATTTGAAGATACTATATGCTAATATTATTACTACTATTTATGGAAGGAATGACAAGATTACTTATTATTGATAATTATTTCACTATAATTATTATTAATTACTTATTATATCTAATTCCCCATGATTAAGGTTACTAATAAATAGTAGTTGATATGGGAAAAAGCCGTAGGTTTTTGAAAACATGTTTTTCCCATATCAACTACTATCTACGGGACTAACGAGAATAAACAAACATGTAAGATTTGTTATTCACTACAGTTGAGACGGGTAAAACGGGCTAGATTCTTAGTTCACTCACGTTGCTTGCGGTTTAAGCATAACACGGGTTATACATAACACTGACGTGTATCTCTGGTTCTACACTTTTGATTCCTATATATTTCTAGTAAGTCTGACAGGTCGTCACCAGTTACTCTCTCTATAACGAATATATTGCAAAAAGGATAATATAAATATACGATTTCCCCTTGAATATCAAGTATTTCGTAAAAAACATACACCTTTGTTTTTATTTTTTTAGATTGGTCAAATCATATGCAAGCATTTTTTTTAACTGATTTTTTATTATAA